>CM028699.1:61361031-61532882 GCA_016771965.1 Brassica carinata
AACTACCAATAGGAAGACGTGTGGGGATGAAGTTGCGTAGCCAGATTTAAAAAATCAAATATATAAAATAGATTAATGTCAAATTGGTTTTTTTTAATTAAAACGGTTACAGGAAATCATCGAAATCATAAGGTCCAACAAGCTTTTACAAAGCAAATTGTATAATAGCTGTGTGATATATTTTGAACACCATACTTTAGTTTGTATGGTTTAAATAAATAGAATCATAAACATTCTATATATATATAGTTTTTAGTAAAAACTAGATTAAAATAATAAAACGCGTGAAGGAGCTATTGAGCTAATAAAGAATTGGCATGATCCCACCTCCTACTGCCTATATATTGGGGTAGCATTAAATATTTTTTTGCTAAATAGTAGTATTGACTATGAAATCAGGACCTTTAGGGAGGTATAATATGTTTGTATTATTATCGAGGGTCGCCTTGTTGCGTGCATGTACCTTATTTTATCATTTACTTCTAGAGAAATGATAATTACGTATACCGTAATGTATAGCTGCGTAAACATACACATATATATATATACACCCATGATTGTTTTAAAGGTTCGAAGTATATACTTCCATGTTTATTCTTTTCTAATTAATATCAAATATAAAACGTCTTTTATGCGAATTTCATTTTTGATAATATGTAGAATACCAACTCCACAACATATCAGCTTTGTTATGTAGTATAACATATAATAGGTTTGTTCTGTACTAGAACAGAAATGCCTTTTCATGGAAAATAACTAAAATGTTCAGAAGAGGCTAAATAGACGTCCACATGTGACCATGTAATACAATACAAACGACTAATCAATTTAATAGGTTTTTACACAACGATCACGGAATTGAATGGAGAACTTGGAAGACTTAGTCGCTTACAACTATTTAATCTAATAATCTCGAACTACCAATAGGAAGACGTGTGGGGATGAAGTTGCGTAGCCAGATTTAAAAAAAATCAAATATATAAAATAGATTAATGTCAAATTGGTTTTTTTTTTTAATTAAAACGGTTACAGGAAATCATCGAAATCATAAGGTCCAACAAGCTTTTACAAAGCAAGTGAATAATAACAAACCCATAAACAATCGAAAACATCAGTTTCGAATCACTTAAGTGGTAGGATAAAATACACTTAGCCGCTTCCGCGTCCATGATTTCCTCTACCGCGGTTTCCTCGTCCGCGACCCGTGTACTGTAACTGCATCTCTTTAGCCTTGGTTGACGGCTTAACCGGTCTTTCTCGAAGAAATCTTCTTCCAAAAGGCCACATAAGATCCATCGAACTCAACTCCAAAGAGCTTGTTGGATCTTCTTCTTCTTTTCCTTCTTCTTTTTCTTCTCCTTCCAAAGAAATCAGGGAAGCAAACTTGTTTGAACCTAAAACCGCCTCAGCTATTTCACTAACTTCTCTTTCGACCGCAAGTGGTGCTGGAGCGATCAAAGTATGAGAGAATGACAATGCTCGAGCAGAATCCATAGTCGGAGACTCAATAGCTTCATTAATACAAACAAGTGTAGGAGGTACATACATGTTCTCAAGTTTCGTAATAGTAGCCAAGGCAATTAGGTCGTCCACAGTAGTAATTGGTTCAACCACATTTGATTCCTTACTTACCTCAAGATGGCTATTTGGTGGAGCTGGCGCATCTTGAGTTGTAAGAGCAAGCAACATTTTTAGGCAAAAAAAGATCAAGCAACATTCGCGTATCTTGTTCATAATAGACGAAGTATTAAAACTAGTTAAAGTTTAAATAATTATTTCGGGACGTGACATTATTTTCGAATAATCTCCCTTGTCTATATCTAAGTCTAGCAAACAAGCAAACTGTACGTAGGCATGCCAATGAGATGGATATTATAGAAAGGCTAGCATCAGCACTTGGCAACATGACACACGCACATCTTATAACTCATTCAATAAAAGAAGACAACAGTTGTTGAGGGAAAAAGAAGAACAAAATTTTGTTTTTTCCAACGGTACTTCCAATGCCAATAGTATCCAAAGGTGTTAATAAAGTTGAAATAACATAATTAAACAAAATTTTATAGTGTTTTATTCCTCAGTTCCTGTTCATTTCTTACGCGCATTTTGGTTAATTAGTTTTTAAATTGTAATTCTTTTACCAGCAATATAATATATATGTATGTGTATATAATCTCGCCAATGTATATGAAAGTAATATTTATAATTAATGATCTTTTAACCATTATTATTATTATTATTCCACAGAATTCTGTTTTTAATACGGTAAATGCTTTCAGGAACAAATCCTACAATTTTGGAAAAGCTTCCCAATTGAATATTTCTAGTGTTATCCTTATTTCTTCTTTCTTATTTCTGTTATAACCAAATTGATTATTTTAGACATGATGTTACGTATGAGCACTAATATAAACAACCAGTACTTCGTTAGGTAGATAAATAGATGGCTCAAAAAGTTTATGGAACTGTAAGTCAAGTAATCCTCGTGTTTTAATTATAATATTTAATGTGTATACAGTAAAGAAAGAGGTCAAAGCATCTAAGAAATCCATAAAAAGAAAAGCATAGTTCTCATTTGATCTATATATCTCTCTTGCTCTTTCTTTCTTCCTATTGTTCTTGATTTTTGAGATCTTTTCAATTCTTTAGACTTTGAGCTAAGAAAATGGAGGGAGAGAATAGTATTGAGAAAGGATTATTACTCGTAAATAAGGAAGAAACATCTGCAAATACAACTCCACTTCTTGTTTTTACCACTTTCATTATTGTCTCTGCTTCCTTCACCTTTGGCGTTGCAGTATGTTTTCAACTCTATCTCTTTCTCGAAACATAAATATATGATGGGGCATATTTGAAGAATTCTAAAGTTTTGTTTTGATTACTAATACACCTTTTTTCTAGAAATCTTATATATATGTAGGTTAATGGAGTAAATAGTGGCCATTTGCATGTCAACTGAAAAAGTTTTGAAAATTTCAGAAAATGAATTGATTTTTTAAAATTACAAAATTAAAGGAGGTTTAACAACGTGGGACAACCAAACCTAATTTCTAGCCTGACTTCTTTTTGTTAAAAGCCTTCTAGCTAGTCATCGTAAATTTCGAAGCAATATACGTTTGATATCGAAATTTCAACTGTGTCGGTTTATAGCGACTTTAGACGACCAAACCTAATTTCTAGGAATCGGAGAGGAACAAAATTGCATGGTCATATACCGCTAACTACGTTTTTTTTTTTTTTTTGAGCACATAACTACGTTATTCTGTAAGATATTTTGTTTATTTGCTTTGAAGTATTCTAAATCATCTTTTCAAATTACAGTATGGAGTTTGCAAATAAAATATCCCAACTGTCTTTAGTTTATTTAGATCGATATTCATGAATTTCAGTTATTTTTATGGGAACCAGTTAGGTTATACTGCCGGTACAATGTCTTCCATAATGGAAGATCTTGATCTTTCAATAGCACAAGTAAGTCTCTATCAGTTTCATTAAACTTTTATTTATTTATATGCTCATAGCTAATTCACGTAAGCTTTAACAAGAAAAACATATCATAAAAAAAAAAAATCATCTCAGAAAATTATCTAACTGAAGTTATAATTCAAATATATTTCACAGTTTTCAGTATTTGGTTCGCTATTGACTTTTGGAGGAATGATCGGTGCAATATTTAGCGCCAAAAGTGCAGATGCATTTGGCCGTAAGATGGTTAGAGAAGCATTATCTTAACCCCATCCTTTATATTTGTCCATATATATTAATGTAATCGTAAACCTCTCAAACCTTTTATTTTATTATTTCCAGACTTTGTGGCTCGCCGAGGGATTCTGCATAAGTGGATGGCTTGCAATTGCACTAGCCAAGGTTTCTTCACAAGTCACGTTTCATCTAATTATATAATTATTATATTATTGCTTCATAAACTAAATCTCTAATCTTGTGATTATAACTTATTTTCCAATAGAATGTTATTTGGCTAGATCTGGGACGATTCTTTGTGGGAATTGGAGTTGGTCTCATTAGCTATGTGGTAAGAAAGTTTTAGATTTTTTTTTAATAATTTGAAAAGAATAAATTACCATCTCTAAACTTGTAACAATCCTTGTTTTTTAGATTCCTGTATATATCGCAGAAATAACTCCCAAAAATGTGCGAGGCACTTTTACATTTAGCAATCAGGTAATATATATAATTCTTTAAATATATATTGATCTACGTTTAGCTAATAATGTTATAATTTTTATTTTACAGTTGTTGCAAAATTGTGGGCTGGCAACCGTATATTATCTTGGAAATTTCATGGCATGGAGAACGATAGCCCTTATCGGTGATTTTTTCACACTGATATTATTTATTTGTCTCAATCCTTCCATATGACTCACTGATCAAAATTTTAATTTATTATATTAAAATATTTAACTAATTAGACTTTAACATCTTCAGGAATTATCCCATGCTTGATACAGTTCTTTGGATTGTTTTTCATCCCCGAGTCTCCAAGATGGCTGGTTAGTCATATGAACCGTATCATATACTTCTCTAAGTTCGTTTTATTAACAATTTGCCAAGCAAAAAATATTAATGGGATTTTGCTAGGCAAGAGAAGGTGGTGATGAAGAATGTAAAGTTGTTCTTCAGAAGTTAAGAGGAAAAGAAGCTAATGTTATGAAGGAAACTCGTGAAATCATGGTACACATGCGTATACTTACCAAAACTAGGTTTAACTATCTAACATTTATTATTATTATATTATTTTGTAAGCAATTCTATATAAGAAAACTAGGTTTCATTTTGGAAAGATAACGATCACTTTTAATACTTGTCTTCATGAAAAAAATCTTATTTATATATATATGCAAATTTGTAGATTTGTGTTGATGCTACCGCAAATGTCAGCATGGGAAGTCTTTTCAAAAAGAAATATACTCGTCAACTTACGGTAAGAAAAGGAGTCTCATTCATTAGCAGCAAAAAAAAAAGTTATTTTATTACTAAAGCAATTTGAATAAAATATAATTAACTAACTTGATCTTTGTATATGGTTAATTATGTTTAGATCGGTGTGGGTTTAATGCTTCTGCAGCAATTATCTGGAAGTGCAGGAATATCTTATTACGCAGGCAGCATATTTGAGCTTGCCGGTAATTTTTTATTTAGATATATATCATTAGTTATTCAATGATTATTATGTCTTTCAATCCTTTGTTGTTATAAATGATGAAATTAATACTTTGAACTCTTAAGGGTTTCCTTCGCGGATTGGAATGACAGTGTTGTCAATGGTTGTGGTACGTAGTTGTAAAGTTTTCATAAAATCTGTCTATTTTATTTGTTGTTATTTACACTTCACCCCTGGATACATTGAGTTGGTTATGAAATTGTAGCGCATTTCAATGACGTATCAATGATATACCATGATAGGTACCAAAAGCTATATTGGGTCTGATACTTGTGGAGCGATGGGGAAGACGACCACTTCTGATGGTTAGAATGTTTTTATAGAATTTACTTAAGTTTGTTAATAGATTAATTAGTTTTCTAAAACAAGTATATAAATATAATTTAATGCACAAATTGCAGGTATCAGCACTAGGGCTATGTTTAAGTTGTATCTTTCTTGCATTATCGTTTGGATTGAAAGGTGTCCCTGGGTTTGTAAATTTTACACCCACCATGGCATTCATAGGAGTATTGGTAAATTCAAATAATTTTTTTTAAAAAAATATATTGTTATTCTTTTTGTTTAGTTAGAACAGTTAAAAACTTTTTAGTTTTTGGTATTATCCACATATCCAAACAGACATTCAATATGATGTTCGCAGCTGGACTAGGAGCACTACCATGGATTATAATGTCTGAGGTATATCCACATATATATAAAATATTTTTTACATGTTTAAGCAAACGTTTTGTTTTTAAATTGTTCGTTATCATATTAAATATAAATGATGTTAGCTATTTTTATACAGATATTTCCGATGGACATGAAAGCAGTAGCTGGGAGTTTAGTAGCCATCACGAATTGGTTTACCGGTTGGATCGTCAGCTACTGCTTCAATTTTATGCTTATTTGGAGTCAACCAGGTGCTTATTATGGAACTATCTTTAAATATTTTAGATATAATTATTCTTCTTATATTGTACTAGTAGTTATGAAATTCACGATTGAAATGACCACTTATGGTTTTTAAATTGCTTTTGTAAATTTTAATGACAGGTACTTTTAGTATATTCGCCATGATAAGTGGATTAACAATTTTATTCGCATGGTGTTTGGTGCCTGAAACTCGTGGACTATCCTTAGAAGAAATTCAACTTCCTCATGCTAATATTCTGAGTTGATCCTAAATGTGGCGGTAAAACTGATATTAAACGATTTTTATAAATACTGTAGAATTATATGATGGATTTCGAGTGGTCGACTTTTATCCTTCTAAATGTCTGTTTCGTTCTAAATTTCATTTTTTACTTGTCTTGTAGTGTCTTTCGTTTCTGCCAGTTTTCAATTTTATATGATCCCGGTAATTTTAGCATACACATTTTTTTTAAAGACACCTCCATATACTGAAACATATAATACTTCTCCTGGTAATGCTTCAGATATTGCAACCTTCTAGCTATAAAATAGATTTGGTGAGTCGTTCATATTAGTCAGGTAATAAATTATGCAACTAAATCATACCATGATTAACGGATAAGAATAAGAACCAACTTAATTGGGCTCATTTCAGACTTGGGGTGTGGCAATAATAGTTTGGGCTTTATATTTATGAATTGAACTCAGCTTTGTGTGTGTATGTGTGCGCGTGAGATCGAATCAGATTGATTTTGCATTTTTTTTAATGTTTGACATCAATCATGCCAGTTTTTCTGGTCAAAACAAACATGATTGCTAGGAAGCCCCATGTTTCAGGTTCATTGCATCGTCGTGAAAATTCGAACCAAACCAACTAAACCGTCTAACCTAAAAGGGAAGATGATACAATGATTGATGAATGATAATACTGTATTAGTCATACTCAGACATATACACGTTTCATGTGAACAACTACCAATGCTAATCAGTAATCACGATGTACCTTTCTTTTGTGTCCTGGTTCAGTGAATGAGAGAGCTAGCCTTTGCACATTTCGAGAAGGGCTAAATCCAACTACTAGTTGTTTCAATTAATGCAGTTCAAATTTTATAATACTAACGTTTACAGCTTCCACCGTCTTTGTTAGTGAACTCCACAATTTTTATTTTTCTAAAGATAGTAGATTACTCGTTACCCTGAAAAGTCTAAAAATTATGTTCCATTGATCAAGCATGTCACTAGCCACTAGGTTGCTAAAAATAATTTTAATAGCATATTACAACATAAATATGTCTTCAAGTTGTCCCCGTGAGCGAAGCTTGTAATTCTTCCAGTGACTGTCCTTTGGTTTCCGGACGAGAAACCAAATAAAACCAATGATGCTCCTCCGACAACCCCAAATATGTAAAATGTTCCTATTTAATTATCATAAACTACAAAAATAAGTAACTGACATCATCGAAATTAAAATTAACTTAGAAGACAAAAGAAGTCAAAATTTTAAATAAAATATATAAGCTGATATGAACAGAAGAAACCAAAAAAAATCCAGCCTACCTATTTGCTCTTAATTTTATGTTTGGTTTGGATTTGTTTTCAAAAGGTTAGGTGACTCAATATACTGTTTTTATTAGTAAAGTCTTATTAAAATCAATTGAAAAATAGTTGGGAAGATTAGGACCTTGTGCGCTCCATTCAAACATAAAGTTGAAAGCGTAACTCACGAACCACCCAGTGGTCCATGAGGTTAATGCCACTATTGTCCCAGCTGAAACTTTAATATTGATCGGAAAAATCTGCAGGAACATGATAAACGTTTTTTCTTGATAAATGACTATTATTCCACCCTTGATTCTATAAAAACCTTTTACTTATATACCTCGGACATAATGACCCAGGGCAGCCCTCCTACACCGATGGCAAAACATCCAAAGTAGACCTAGACAAAGGTTAAAAATTTTGTTACCACAAATTCATACCGCAGATATACAAAAACCGTATATAAATGAAAGATTATACCAGAATGCATATGAAGATGACCACTGCAGTCAATTCAGGAAGAATATCCATTCCCTGTCCATCGCCAGAACAAACACCAAAATCTTTTAAAAAATGTTTTAAAATATAATATAAGCACAGGAAGGTAATAATGCTAGTTTTCCCTCTTTAATTCAGTATAAATTAAAATAAAACAAGAGTAACCTGTAACGTGAAGCAAACCCCAATAAGCAAGGATCCAATGGACATTCCAGCAGCAGAAACCTACAAATGTTTTTGTAAAAATTGTATATGAATATGGTAGAAAGAAAATGGTTTAGTACTTAACTATTTATGTATAATATTTAGTAAAAAAAAAACTATTTATGTACTGTATAATATTAACCGGATATTTGTGCTAACCAATAGGAGTGGTCGTCTTCCCCATTTATCCACAAAAATTACAGCCAGCAAGGCTTTTGGGATCTACAAAGAGTAGAGAAGAAGACAACATAAAAAGTAGAATCGAAGTAGATTTAAGGAAAGTATACAATCTCTAATATTATTAATAATATGGCACGCACCACGAACACACCAAATATCATTGACCCAAGTGTCTCTGAAAAGCCTGTGGAGAATAACTTTTTAGATGTACCAATATTTGTTAAATATAACTAGGACTCTGGCTTAAATATTAATAAATTAACACAAGTCTAAGTTTTGATATTCAAACCAGCTTTTCTAAATATAGTATTTGAATAATACGTGACTCCAGCAGCTCCAGATAATTGTTGTATCAACATTAAACCAATTCCAATCTGAAAACAAATAAAATAAAACAATAATTTTTGAAAAGTAATTTATTATTTTCATCAACTGTAAAATAAACACATAGATTTATCCACTGTATTTCCACATATGTTACCGTACCACAAGAGTTCGTCTATACTTCTTCTGAAACATGTCATAGAAACTCGACTTTGAATCTTCTTCAAGCCTTTTTGTCATAACCTGAACATAAATATGAAAAGCATATAATAATGGTTGCTTTATAAGAAAAAGTATACTAAGAATATTCAGTAGCTAATATTTAATATTTATATAGCATACCTGAATTTCAGCTGATTCACCCGAAACATCAGCGCTCCTCCCTCTGAGTTGATGCAAAGAGTGTTCTACATCTTTACCTGAGCCGATTTTAGCCTGGAAATGCCAACGATAAATAAAGTAAATTTAGATAATTTAATAAAAAGCTTTGAATGCTTATGGTCCATATAAACATATTTAAAAATACCAACCAGCCATCTTGGCGATTCCGGTATAAAGTATATACCGATCGCTTGAATGACGCATGGAAGAGCACCTGAACAGGAAAAGTAGAATTAAACTAGATCGGTATGGTGTTGATGTAATACTGAAAATTTTAAATAACAAAAATCAACATGCTAAGATCAATAATAAAGTATTATTGCTAAAAAGTTGTAAATATCTTGCAACAATATTTTTCATTACCTATAATAGCCAGGAACCGCCAATTAATCACAGTCCCAAAGAAATAAATAAGGGACAGTCCACAGTTTTGAAAAAGCTATAAAACCAAAAACAAATATCGGTTAGTTACAATACAAAGGTGAAACTTAACTATATTTAACTTATATAGTATACTTTTATTCTTAACATTAAAATATATAGCTCGTGTTTCACCTGGTTCGAAGAAGTAAATGCACCACGAACATGTTTTGGAGTGATTTCCGCAATATAGACAGGTACCTTGTTTGGATATTAACAGTGGTGTTTATGAAAATGTGAACTAGAATAAATCAAATAAGAGATGAAATTAATATTAACAACTTCTCAGTTACCACGTAGCTAATCAAGCCGACTCCTATGCCTAGTGAAATCCTTCCTGCGTCCAGCCACAAGACATCCTTTTCGTTTCCGCATAATTACAATATTTAGTTAGATATTTTGACGACCAACTTTATACTTACAAACCATGAAACTAAAGTTTTTTTGTTGCGGATATACACCTTTGCGAAAGCAATGGAGAGCCAACCAAAAATGCAAAGCAAATCGCAGGCCCACAACGTCTATAACAGTTCATCACCAAGATAAAAAGTATTATAAAGAAAAATTAGAATCTAAGTAATACGAACAAAAACATTTTTAAAAAACTAGTATGACAAAAATTAACAAGTGCATAATATATGATTTAAGAAAAAGTTCAAAATTGCAAGTAATTACGCGTCTTCTGCCGAGGGTGATTGCCAATTGACCACTGCAAAAGGCTCCCAATGCAGCTCCTAAATTCAGGAAGGACCCAAAAGCTGAAAACTGGAATATAATGAGTAAAAATACTGAGCTACCCTCAAGATTTTTGGAGACTTTGGAAGATATAATTATTTTGATTGCTATATAAGGTTCTTGATGACACATTGCACTTAAATATCAATTTGATAATCTTAATTACTTATCAGGTTTGTGGCTCAGGTCTGATAGTTGATTAAACATGCAGAAAAACTTAGAAGTAATTATGAATTCAGTTTACTTTTTTGTCCGATTAATCAATCGGGGTATATATTGTAAGAGAGCTCCATGAATAGCTCTCACATGGTATCTAAACATTATAATTGTTTAAAAAAAATAAAAGAAGAAAGAGAAAGCAAGAATCGATTTTTTGCAGAGAACTTTCATAACTACATCTCTGACTGTCCAAGTGGCTTTTTTCTGCTCATGTTTAAAAAAAAAATAGCAATTTAATTATTTAGACAAAAATATTTAAAATACTGTTCTTTTGCTTTGTTTAGATACCCAAATACAGTTTCAACGATTAAGATTGCTCTAATAAATGCCTACTATATTTTCAAAAGAGTGAGAGAAGATACATACTTCTGCAATAGAAAGGTCTAACTCCTTCATGATCTGAGACTCAGCGCCTGAAGTATAACCACCCTTTAAGATCCAATAAATTAAGAGCAAACAGAATTATTTAAATTTGATTAACTGATAAGAATTGTTGATTAACCGACAAAAAATTGGAGGCGAAAATAATAACTGAGGTTAAAAAGAGAAATTGAGAATCTTACAGCACAGCCAAAGCTGAAGGAGCTACAAACAGCGACAAAAGTGCTGAGTATAACACAAGTGGTAACACGAGGATCATCTATGTCGTTTTGATGCCTTTGCTGAATAAGTCCTTCCTCCATGCTTCTTCTATCTTCTTCCACCACCATTCTTAAAGATTAGTCTGTCCTCTCTCTTTCCTTCTTTCCAGAAATTTTCTTGTCTATTTTAGTTTCTTTTCACAACATCCCCAAGAATTTGAAAACCAGCTTTTAAAAAAAAAACATCCCCAAGAAATTTTCTTGTTTGTTGATATAAACAGAAAAGAGTTAGGGACATAGAGAGAAAGATAAAGAGAGATGTGTGTGTGTGGTCACTTGCGGGTTTCAAGTCCTTGATTAGCACAACTGTGCTGGTTATCGAACACATCTGTTTTTTTTAAACCAAACCGAAATATTACTTTTTAATATAAATTTTGGTTTGTTTGTACTTGTCAAAATGAGCTATAACCCATGAACTAATTCAACTCAGCTCGATTTTTCATAAGCACGAATTCTGTTTTTAGGCTCATTTAATAAATAAGTTTAATGAGCGAGCTTAAATTAAATCACGAGTTATATGAGCGATATTTGATGAAAATGAGTCATAACTCATGAGCTTAGTCATTTTTATATAAAACAATTTTTTAGATATATATAGAAAATGTAAGAGAAAATTTTATATACTCATCATCTCATATATATCTTTAAATTTAGATGTAAAACAAAATATTCCTAAGAGATAATTTAGAAATTACTCGTAATTATCTTACTTAATATTTCATTTTACATTTAAATTTTATAAATCTTACTTTTAATATTATAATACTTATGTTAATATTTTATTTTATGATAATTAATTTTTATATTAAATCGCGAGGTAGTTCATTTAACTCATGATCTAGATGATCTCAGTTCGAATTTACATATTAAAACTCATATAATAAATGAGCTGAGCCGAACTAACTCATAAAAAATCCGAACTCACTATGAATTGAGCTGAGTTGAGCGAGTTAGCTCATTTTGACACCCCTAACTTTTAGTTGTGAAGATAAGGACAAATTTGGGTGTGTAAAAGTGAATTTAGCTCATTATATGTGCTAAATACAAGCTTTCTTTTGTTTTTTTCCTTTATGATTTTTACTATTACTAATAATATTAGGTAGATAAAGTGACCACAAGAGAGTAGATAAAGTATAATATTAAAAAAAAAAGATTAGAAAGATTCAAACATATTAGAACAAGTACTTGAAACAAATCTATAATAAAACTTTATGGATATTTTGTTTGTACCAAAACTAAGAAATAATTTGAAAAATAAGGAAATTATTTCTTTTTTTTTCCTTTATCAATTAACAGTTCTAAATAGTTATGTTATGTGCTTATCCAAATTAGCCATGTGCGACACGTCACATATTTTCAGGATAAAAAATACAGTTGAAATATTCATTGCTCGTTTGATATTTTAAAAGCAAGCAAAAAATATTGTTAAATTCCTCTAAAAAACCCCTAAAACTATTCTCATTTTTTTCTTTTTTTCTAGAACACACATTATGAAACAAATCTGAAGGCCGACTAAGAAACAAATCAGAAGTTTATTTATTTTAACAGAGGTAGCAGGAAGGAAAAAGACTACAATATAACTTCAAAGTGTTTTTGAAACCAATCTTTTTATGATGTTGGTTGTATTTATATATCAATAATTTTGCGTCAGATCATATGGTAGTAGCGGTCCAAAAGAATTCGTGGACACGAATGATTGTTGAAGAGATAAACATTAAAGCATGGTGCATGAGTGAGAGACATATGTGAGACCCACGTTACGTTTTTTTTTGCTAAAAATAAAATATAACTGACTGATATTATTACTTGTTGATTATAAATGATCGTCAACAATCATCATACCAATAATGACAGAACACCGAAGAAGATAAGATGTCTGCCCTGAAGTAGTCGCTGACGTAGTTGCTGAAACAGACGTCGCGGTGAGTGGTGAAGACCATGTGGAATCAAGGTGCTGAGTTGAAATCGGGTAGACTTGGAGAGTAAGAGAATATCTTGGAGATATGGAAACGAATAAATTTGAGGAGCAAGTTTATGATTTAAAAAAAGGGGAATAAGTGCATTCCAAGAAAAGGAAAGTTGCACTTATTGTTATGAAAGATGTCCATACATATTGCTTTGAAGACTAGGGTTTCGGGAACATAGAAAATAAATATAAGATAACTATTGGGTCGTCTGCATAGAGACAGAGACAAATAGGCTGATCTTATAGAGAAAGAGAGAAGTTCTTGGAAGTGCTATGGGTGCGTCGGCGTGGGTGAAGAAATCTTGGCGATAGAGGCATAAGCGGTAGGCAGGAATCTTTCAGTAGTGTGTGTTAGGGTGATAACACTAGACGTGTTAGGGTGATAACACTAGACGTGTAAAAGCTGAATTAGACAGATCTTGTAATAAATTGTTAAAAGAGATTCTAATAAAACATTAACATTAGTGTTTGCTTGTGTATTTTGTCTTTTGATTTACTTTATGTATTACTCAATTGTGGTGTCATCTTGCAACACGAGAATCATGAATCATATGTCGTGGTGGTCTGTAAAATTAGTCAATATATATTGTAATTGTTTGGAGTAGCGACCTAGTGTTGAACGTGAGTAAGATCCACACTGCTCGGAACATTGCCATCATTCGATGCAATCTGAAGTTTCAGTCAGAAAATAAAGGATATCTGGCGATGGTGAAATAAACTGAGTTTACATTTATACAGGCCCAAAATTAAGATAAAGCCCATCAAGATATGGACTAATTGTACCAACAAGCTTCTATTGGGCTAAATATCTTTTAATTAGTTGGGGTAACCGAATCAATTTCACTCAACGGATCGGTTCTGCTTTTTTTATTGGGCTACCACTTGGTGTTATCCTGAAAGATGGCCCATAGGTTAATAATTTTAAATCCACACTAATGTCATAATGTGTCCTATATGTGATCACATAATCATGATTTATTTGCTAACAAATCCATTATACAGATACTATGTTTACTATATGCTGCAAATAATAAAATAAAAGAAAAAGAGAGAGATGGTGGTATGATTAATCGTAATGGAGAAGGCGTGGATAAGGATAATACTAATTTGATTATTAGTCTTTCTGTATAACACGACAAAAACAATACATACGCACTTCTCTGAATAAAAACAAAAACGAATAGATAATTTAATAATTTATAATATTAATTGTTTGACTTAATTGGCTTAATATAACGTGCAAAATCACTTTCAGGAACATTGAAACCCGTTTTGTGCTAAGAAGCTTGAGCAAGAAGGTATTGCAAGAGAAAGTCTTCTTAGAGATTAAATAAAAAGCCCTAGAAAAATTGGCTCATCATCCATGAGTCCAGACAACAAGCTCCTTCCGAAGCGGATCATCCTCGTACGTCACGGCGAATCCGAAGGCAACCTCGACACGGCGGCGTACACGACGACACCGGATCCCAAGATCCAGTTAACCGAATCCGGTTTGCTTCAGGCGCAAGAAGCCGGAGCTCGTCTCCACTCGCTGATCTCATCATCGAACCCTTCTTCGCCGGAGTGGCGCGTGTACTTCTACGTTTCGCCGTACGATCGGACACGATCTACGCTCCGGGAGATCGGACGGTCGTTCTCGCGTCGCCGCGTGATCGGCGTTCGCGAAGAATGTCGGATCAGGGAACAGGACTTTGGGAATTTTCAGGTCGAAGAGAGAATGAGAGAGACCAAAGTGGACAGAGAGAGGTTTGGTCGGTTCTTCTACCGGTTCCCGGAAGGTGAATCCGCCGCCGATGTCTTTGATCGTGTCTCCAGTAAGTTTCCTTCTCTTGCTTGATTGAAAGTTTGATCTAATCTCTCATTGTCTTTAGATGTGTTGCTGTTCATGTTTGATGTTAGGTTCCGACCATAGTTTGAGGTTTTTTTTTTTTTTTTTTTTTTTACGGTTCCGACCACAGTTTGAGTTTCATATCTCAGTGTAATGATTTGTCTTATGCGTGTTGTTTTATTACAGTTTTTTTTTTCTTATACGGTTCCGACCACAGTTTGAGTTTCATATCTAAGTGTAATGATTTGTCTTATGCGTGTTATTTTTATTATAGGTTTTCTTGAGTCTCTATGGAGAGACATAGACATGAACAGACTTCACATCAACCCGTCACACGAGCTAAACTTTGTGATTGTCTCGCACGGTTTAACATCACGTGTCTTTTTGATGAAATGGTTCAAGTGGACCGTGGAACAGTTCGAGGCGCTGAACAACCCCGGGAACAGCGAGATCAGAGTTATGGAGCTAGGACAAGGCGGCGACTACAGCTTGGCGATTCATCACACTGAGGAAGAGTTGGAGAAATGGGGCTTGTCACCAGAGATGATCGCTGATCAGAAGTGGCGTGTTAACGCGCATAAAGGCGAGTGGAAAGAAGATTGTAAGTGGTATTTTGGTGATTTCTTTCATGATCTGGCTGATTCTGATAAAGAATGCGAGACCGAGGCAGCCGTTGAAGAACGAGAAGTACATGAGGAGGTGGAAAACAATATGTTAACGAACTCAGAAGATAACAATGAGGATGAGTTATGCAATGGACAATGCAGCTGATAAGTTTACAGAACAGAAGAATTCAGATTTGATTTTTTGAAAATTGTACCACTTACTGATGAAGTTCTATAGCTTTTGGTTTGTGGGAAAGTGTTGTACAAAACCTGTGTGTGGTCTCTATAGATACACAGAAACATTACATGAACTTTGAAGAATATCCTTTTATTATGTCAAAGCATTTGTTTTTGGTGAAGGAAAGTTATTTAAGGAATGCTCTGTTTTACACCAAAAGCCTCTAGAAGCATTGATAAATATTCAGTTAGCTTAAAACTGTGTAGATAATTAGATATGAGTATTTCTAAAGATTCATGACAAGGCCGTCTCGGAATATCTACCAGAGAGAATGTGGAGTGCAACAAACCGGTTTGCAGCTTCAGTGTAATGAATCCCATCCCAGTTAACATATTTGGAGCTATCATTACAAGCTCTGGCTGTTATTATTGTACCATCTGATGATTTTCCTGTCGAACCGCAGTTAACCTGATCATTGTAGTTCAATGGTGGTCCTCCGGTTCCACAACATACCATTATCGAATGATTAAAACCTGTTATCATACCAAAATTGAAATTAAGTGGGCACCACTAGCTAGCTAGCAGCTATACATCTAAGTATAAATAATTAATATGTACCGTATTTGGAGTGATTCAGGATGAGGTCGGATTTGATGGAGAAGATATCTACATATGTGAAACGAGAATCAGGATATTGTTGAGGGAGTTTTATGAAAAGACCATGAAGCTGTGAATTGAACAGCTTAGCAGCTTGGTTATGGTCACTGACACAACCAAACTCATCAAATTTTGATTTGTCTCTCCCAAATAATGACACAACCTGAGCTATACACCCAAGTGGTCCTGTGTTGTGTATCCAAAAGTTTCTTGCACCTTCTGCGTATAATCTCTAGAAAACAAACCAAAATTTACATGAAACAAAAAAAAAATAAGAATGATATTAAAGACTTATTATGTAAATACTGACCTTTATTCCATCTTGAAATATATCTATGATTGTAGGAATGAGACCAACGACTTGATCTAATGTTTTTTTGTAAAATGCTCCAGCTAGATCATTTTGTCCGATATCAAACATATACAATCCACTTTTGAAATAATATTCTGACGGTAAGTATTTTTGGAGATCTTCATCTGAAAAAAGAATGTACTATATGATTCAAATATGTCTATATAAACGTTGTTGATTAATATTGGGAAATACCCTAGGATATCACTAAAAAAGTTTCTGTCACAAATATAGATTCTAAGGATCAAAATGACGAGTTTAGAGTCAAGAGTTGGTGATTTGGAATTGAGATTTAAAATTTTATAAAATAAAAAATAAATATTAAAAATTTGAAAATAAAAATTTTAAAAATAGTTTCAAAAAGTATTTCGAATTACAAAAAGAAAATTTGAAAAAAAAATTAGAAAAAAAATCAAAAAAAAATTTCAAAAAAAAATTATTTTTACAAAAAGTTCGAATTTGAAATTTTTTTATTTTTTATTTTTTATATATCTAGGGTATTAGGTCATTTTACTTATTAAATGAAACATTTTGGTCATTTTCTTCCATGTGGTCTATTTTTGTGACCAAAACTTGAAAATGATCTATTTAGTAGAATTGCCCATTAATATTTGATATTTTATCAATTGTGTTTTTAATTACCTTGTTGTAACAATTGAAGGACTTTGGACTTAAATGTGATGAACTGAGAGACTTGAACACCAAAACCAAAAGGGCTAATGGATGCAGCATTTGCCTTCTGAACCGTTGATCCACCCGCAGCAAAATTGCAGCCTCTCCGGTAACTTTGTGTGCTCACCGAATCCAAATAAGGCCTCAAATAAGGCCGATCAATTGCTTCCACTACATAAAGTTATACGTACAATCATATAATCATAGTTTAATAATTAAAAACGGTATGTGCAGTAAAAATAATGTAAAGGTAGAAGTAAAAATGATTTGGAAAAGAATAATTACTAAGAAAATCCACGATGAGACGTCCATTACAGAATCTTCCGGACGATGGAGGGTTGAAGAAGTAGGATTGTCCATATGAAGGTTGAAGATGGAAGCCAAGACCGGAGCTGAGTTCTCCGGTATCGGAGTTAGAGTCTCCAAAGTTGAAAACCGCCGGAAAATCTGGAGAAATAGGGAAAGAGCTGGTGAGAGGAGGCAGAGTATGAAAGATGGCTACTAATAACAACGTGAGAAGATAGGGTAAAAAGGTTTCCATGGCTCAATGTATTGTTGGTTTTTCTACTTCATACATATCATACTTATATAGTATATACTAGTATACACACATGCATTTGTATGTATGTAAGATAAACGTACGTATGTATTGTATATCGTTTAATGGAAGTAGAATGGAGTTTGCTTGGAAATATGGAAAGAAACAAAATGATTGTGTCCCTCCCGTCACACCTTTTGAAAGAAAATTTGGGGGTTTATGGAGTCACATTAATCTCACTATGTGTGGTTAGACTTAGAGAGACGACTTTGTTCAGTATTATGGAATTCATTTTCCAATAAAACTGTTATTGCCAATGTACGAACTATGTATATCTCATTTATATAGGGAACGCGTATTATATATAACTTGATAAAAGTCTGTAAATATCTTGATATTAATTAAGGATATATTTATATATACTCCATAATTGACTGAAAATAATTTGAAGGGTGAGAACTTAATAGTTATATTAGATCAGTTGTTCTGATTAAGTCTTTATTTTTGTGTAGTGACAATACATGATGCACATTATGAATCTGCAATAATATGACTTGAATCTAAAGGCTTGTTTTTCTAGTTTTATCACCCGAATTTTTTTCATTTGTTTACAATCATGCGAGCGTGACGTGAAAGACTATATAGGGTTTATAATGGGCGGTGTTGTTATCCCCAATAATCCCAATAACCCCAAATGTCCTTCTCCATGTGTTTTGAAAGCAGTTTTTAGCCCGGTACGTACAGTCTTTAGTAACTTTTGAATTAAGCATCATCCTCCATTGTTTTTTACTTCTAAAATTTGGGTGCATCCTCTATTGTTTTGCACCTGAATTATATGAAATTGACTAAGTTTAAACAGTATTCTTTTCATAAAATCTTTATATATAGGGATCTCCTGTTTTAAACTCATAGAAAGTTCTTGATGAAATATTCAAGGGATCTTACATAAACATAAACGAATGGATCTTTAATCACACTCCTATTCTCTTTTGTTACAAGAAACTGACAAAGGCTTCATGTGTACTATATGTTTCAGTATATTAAACATTTACCAAAAACTCAATATATTCGTAGAGGGGTTAACACATAGATTTTGAGAAAATTTCGAAAAAATATGACAATATTGTTTTAATGCATAGTTGAATCCTGCACTAACATATGATGATGTTCAAATAGGTTTGGAGCCTTCGCTGTCCCCATTTTTCAAGAAATTAGCGATTTTATAGTGGTTATTCTACCGATTTAGAGAGTATTATAAAGTTTTACTAAATTAATTGATAAAAAATTTATAATGATTCCTATATACCACGAAAGAGAGTTTAACATACATTAATACAAATGTAGAATGTGGTTAGAAATTTTAAAACCACACTAAAAAGTATAAGCTTCAGTATATAGAGCGTTTAACGTAAAACTCAATATTTTCGTAGGGGGATAACACATAGATTTCGAGAAAATTTTGAAAAATATGACAATATTGTTTTAATGCATAGTTGCCTTCTGTACTAATATATGATGATGATCAAAGAGGTTTGGAACCTTTGTTGTCTCCATTACTCAAGAGAATATCAATTTTATAATGGTTAGTCCACTAATTTAGGGAGTATATGAAGTTTTACTAAATTAATTTCTAAAAAAAATTGAACGATGCTCATGTACCATTAAAGAGAGTTTAGCATAAATTAATACAAATGTAGAATGTGGTTAGAAATTTTAAAACAAAACTAAAGATTATATGTTTCAGTATATCAAGCATTTACCAAAACTCAATATTTTTGTAGGGGTTAACACATAGATTTTAAGAAAATTTCAAAAAATATGACAATATTATTTTAATGTATAGTTGCATCCTGCACTAACATATGATGATGTTCAAATAGGTTTGGAGCCTTCGCTGTCCCCATTTTTCAAGAAATTAGCGATTTTATAGTGGTTATTCTACCGATTTAGAGAGTATTATAAAGTTTTACTAAATTAATTGATAAAAAATTTATAATGATTCCTATATACCACGAAAGAGAGTTTAACATACATTAATACAAATGTAGAATGTGGTTAGAAATTTTAAAACAAAACTAAAGATTATATGTTTCAGTATATAGAAGTTTAGCGTAAAACTCAATATTTTCAGAGGGGATAACACATAGATTTCGAAAATTTTGAAAAATATGACAATATTGTTTTAATGCATAGTTGCCTTCTGTACTAATATATGATGATGATCAAAGAGGTTTGGAACCTTTGTTGTCTCCATTACTCAAGAGAATATCAATTTTATAATGGTTAGTCCACTAATTTAGGGAGTATATGAAGTTTTACTAAATTAATTTCTAAAAAAAATTGAACGATGCTCATGTACCATTAAAGAGAGTTTAGCATAAATTAATACAAATGTAGAATGTGGTTAGAAATTTTAAAACAAAACTAAAGATTATATGTTTCAGTATATCAAGCATTTACCAAAAACTCAATATTTTTGTAGGGGGTTAAACACATAGATTTTAAGAAAATTTCAAAAAATATGACAATATTATTTTAATGTATAGTTGCATCCTGCACTAACACATGATGATGTTCAAATAGGTTTTGAGCCTTCGTTGTCTCCGCTTTTAAAGAAATTAATGATTTATAATGGTTATTCCATCGATTTAGGAGTATTATAAAGTTTTACTAAATTAATCGATAAAAAATTATAACGATTTCGATATACCACGAAAGAGAGTTTAACATACATTAATACAAATGTAGAATGTGATTATAAATTTTAAAACAACACTAAAAAGTATTAGCTTCAGTATATAGAGCGTTTAACGTAAAACTCAATATTTTCAGAGGGGATAACACATAGATTTAGAAATTTTGAAAAATATGACAATATTGTTTTAATGCATAGTTGCCTTCTGTACTAATATATGATGATGATCAAAGAGGTTTGGAACCTTTGTTGTCTCCATTACTCAAGAGAATATCAATTTTATAATGGTTAGTCCACTAATTTAGGAGTATATGAAGTTTTACTAAATTAATTTCTAAAAAATTGAACGATGCTCATGTACCATTAAAGAGAGTTTAGCATAAATTAATACAAATGTAGAATGTGGTTAGAAATTTTAAAACAAAACTAAAGATTATATGTTTCAGTATATCAAGCATTTACCAAAAACTCAATATTTTTGTAGGGGGTTAAACACATAGATTTTAAGAAAATTTCAAAAAATATGACAATATTATTTTAATGTATAGTTGCATCCTGCACTAACACATGATGATGTTCAAATAGGTTTTGAGCCTTCGTTGTCTCCGTTTTTAAAGAAATTAATGATTTATAATGGTTATTCCATCGATTTAGGGAGTATTATAAAGTTTTACTAAATTAATCGATAAAAAAATTATAACGATTTCGATATACCACGAAAGAGAGTTTAACATACATTAATACAAATGTAGAATGTGATTATAAATTTTAAAACAACACTAAAAAGTATTAGCTTCAGTATATAGAGCGTTTAACGTAAAACTCAATATTTTTCTAGGGGTTATTAACACATAGATTTTGAGAAAAATTCAAAAAATATAACAATATTGCTTTAATGCATAGTTACCTCCTGTACTAATATATGATGATGATCAAAGAGGTTTGAAACCTTTGTTGCCTCCATTTCTCTAGAGAATAGCGATTTTATAATGGTTAGTCCAGTAATTTAGGGATTATATGAAGTTTTACTAAATTAATTTCTAAAAAAAATTGAACGATGCTCATGTACCATTAAAGAGAGTTTAGCATAAATTAATACAAATGTAGAATGCGGTTAGAAATTTTGAAACAACACTAAAGATTATATGTTTCAGTATATCAAGCATTTACCAAAAACTCAATATTTACACATAGATTTTGAAAAAAATTCGAAAATATGAAAATATTGTTTTAATGTATAGTTGCATCATACACTAACATATGATGATGTTCAAATAGGTTTTGAGCCTTCGTTGTCTCCGTTTTTAAAGTAATTAGTGATTTTATAGTGGTTATTTCATCGATTTAGGGAGTATTATAAAGTTTTACTAAATTAATCGATAAATAAATTATAACGATTTCGATATACCACGAAAGAGAGTTTAACATACATTAATACAAATGTAGAATGTGGTTAGAAATTTTAAAACAACACGAAAAAGTATAAGCTTCAGTATATAGAGCGTTTAACGTAAAACTCAATATTTTCGTAGGGGTTAGTTAACACAGATTTTGAGAAAAATTCAAAAAATATAACAATATTGCTTTAATGCAAAGTTGCCTCATGTACTAATATATGATGATGGACAAAGAAGTTTGGAACCTTTGTTGTCTTCATTTATCTAGAGAATAGCGATTTTATAATGGTTAGTCCACTAATTTAGGGATTATATGAAATTTTACTAAATTAATTATAAACAAAACTGAACGTTGCTAATGTACCATGAAAGAGAGTTTAGCATACATTAATACAAATTTAAAATGTGCTTAAAATTATTAAAACTAAACTAAATATTATAGGCTTCAGTATATAAAGCATTTACCAATAACTCAATATATTTATAGGGGTTAACACATAGATTTTGAGAAAATTTCGAAAAATGACAATATTTTTTTTAATGAAAAGTTGCTTCATGTACTAATATATGATGATGATAAAAGAGGTTTGAAATCTTTGTTGTCTCCATTTCTAGAGAATAGCGATTTTATAGTGGTTAGTCCAAGAATTTAGGAGTATAACAAGTTTTACAGAATTAATTTATAAAAAAAATTGAACGATGCTCATGTACCATGAAAGAGAGTTTAGCATACATTAATAAAAATGTAGAATGTAGTTAGAAATTTTAAAACAAGACTAAAGATTATATGTTTACGTATATCAAGCATTTACTAAAAACTCAATATTTTCGAATTAACACATAGATTTTGAGAAAATTTTGAAAAATAAGACAATATTGTTTTAATGTATAGTTTCATCATGCACTAACAAATGATGATGTTCAAATAAGTTTTGAGCCTTCGTTGTCTCTGTTTTTAAAGAAATTAGCGATTTTATACTGGTTATTCCATCGATTTAGGGAGTATTATAAAGTTTTACTAAATTAATCGATAAAAAAATTATAACGATTTCGATATACCACGAAAGAGAGTTTAACATACATTAATACAAATGTAGAATGTGGTTAGAAATTTTAAAACAACACTAAAAAGTATAAGCTTCAGTATATAGAGCGTTTAACGTAAAACTCAATATTTTCGTAGGGGTTAGTGAACACAGATTTTGAGAAAATTTCAAAAAATATAACAATATTGGTTTAATGCATAGTTGCCTCCTGTACTAATATATGATGATGGTCAAAGAAGTTTGGAACCTTTGTTGTCTCCATTTCTCTAGAGAATAGCGATTTTATAATGGTTAGTCCACTAATTTAGGGATTATATGAAATTTTACTAAATTAATTATAAACAAAACTGAACGTTGCTAATGTACCATGAAAGAGAGTTTAGCATAAATTAATACAAATGTAGAATGTGGTTAGAAATTTTAAAACAACACTAAAGATTATATGTTTCAGTATATCAAGCATTTACCAATAACTCAATATATTTATAGGGGTTAACACATAGATTTTGAGAAAATTTGAAAAATGACAATATTTTTTTTAATGAAAAGTTGCTTCATGTACTAATATATGATGATGATAAAAGAGGTTTGAAATCTTTGTTGTCTCCATTTCTCTAGAGAATAGCGATTTTATAGTGGTTAGTCCAGTAATTTAGGGAGTATAACAAGTTTTACAGAATTAATTTATAAAAAAAATTGAACGATGCTCATGTACCATGAAAGAGAGTTTAGCATACATTAATAAAAATGTAGAATGTAGTTAGAAATTTTAAAACAAGACTAAAGATTATATGTTTACATTATATCAAGCATTTACTAAAAACTCAATATTTTCAATTAACACATAGATTTTGAGAAAATTTGAAAAATAAGACAATATTGTTTTAATGTATAGTTTCATCATGCACTAACAAATGATGATGTTCAAATAAGTTTTGAGCCTTCGTTGTCTCTGTTTTTAAAGAAATTAGCGATTTTATACTGGTTATTCCATCGATTTAGGGAGTATTATAAAGTTTTACTAAATTAATCGATAAAAAAATTATAACGATTTCGATATACCACGAAAGAGAGTTTAACATACATTAATACAAATGTAGAATGTGGTTAGAAATTTTAAAACAACACTAAAAAGTATAAGCTTCAGTATATAGAGCGTTTAACGTAAAACTCAATATTTTCGTAGGGGTTAGTGAACACAGATTTTGAGAAAATTTCAAAAAATATAACAATATTGGTTTAATGCATAGTTGCCTCCTGTACTAATATATGATGATGATCAAAGAGATTTGAAATTTTGTTGTCTCCATTTCTCTAGAGAATAGCGATTTTATAATGGTTAGTTCACTAATTTAGGGATTATATGAAATTTTAGTAAGTTAATTATAAACAAAATTGAACGATGCTAATGTACCATGAAAGAGAGTTTAGCATATATTAATACATATTTAGAATGTGGTTAAGTTTTTTAAAACAACACTAAATATTATAGGCTTCAGTATATAAAACATTTACCAATAACTCAATATATTTATAGGGGTTAACACAGAGATTTTGAGAAAATTTCGAAAAATATGACAATATTTTTTTAATGCATAGTTGCCTCATGTACTAATATATGATGATGATCAAAGAGATTTGAAATTTTTGTTGTCTCCATTTATCTAGAGAATAGCGATTTTATAATGGTTAGTCCAGTAATTTAGGGAGTATAAGAAGTTTTACAGAATTAATTTATAAAAAAAAATTGAACGATGCTCATGTACCATGAAAGAGAGTTTAGCATACATTAATACAAATGTAGAATGTAGTTATAAATTTCAAAATAACACTAAAGATTATATGTTTAAGTATATCAAGCATTTACCAAAAACTCAATATTTTCAAAGGGGGGGGTTAACACATAGATTTTGAGAAAATTTCGAAAAATAAGACAATATTGTTTTAATGTATAGTTTCATCCTGCACTAACTTATGATGATGTTCAAATAGGTTTTGAGCCTTCGTTGTCTCTGTTTTTAAAGAAATTAACGATTTTATAGTGGTTTTTCCATCGATTTAGGGAGGATTATAAAGTTTTACTAAATTAATCGATAAAAAAATTATAACGATTTCGATATACCACGAAAGAGAGTTTAACATACATTAATACAAATGTAGAATGTGGTTATAAATTTTAAAACAACACTAAAAAGTATAAGCTTCAGTATATAGAGTGTTTAACGTAAAACTCAATATTTTTCTAGGGGTTATTAACACATAGATTTTGAGAAAAATTCAAAAAATATAACAATATTGCTTTAATGCATAGTTACCTCCTGTACTAATATATGATGATGAGCAAAGAGGTTTGAAACCTTTGTTGCCTCCATTTCTCTAGAGAATAGCGATTTTATAATGGTTAGTCCAGTAATTTAGGGATTATATGAAGTTTTACTAAATTAATTTCTAAAAAAAATTGAACGATGCTCATGTACCATTAAAGAGAGTTTAGCATAAATTAATACATATTTAGAATGTGGTTAAGTTTTTTAAAACAACACTAAATATTATAGGCTTCAGTATATAAAACATTTACCAATAACTCAATATATTTATAGGGGTTAACACAGAGATTTTGAGAAAATTTCGAAAAATATGACAATATTTTTTTAATGCATAGTTGCCTCCTGTACTAATATATGATGATGATCAAAGAGGTTTGAAATTTTTGTTGTCTCCATTTATCTAGAGAATAGCGATTTTATAATGGTTAGTCCAGTAATTTAGGGAGTATAAGAAGTTTTACAGAATTAATTTATAAAAAAAATTGAACGATGCTCATGTACCATGAAAGAGAGTTTAGCATATATTAATACAAATGTAGAATGTAGTTATAAATTTCAAAACAACACTAAAGATTATATGTTTAAGTATATCAAGCATTTACCAAAAACTCAATATTTTCGAAGGGGGTTAACACATAGATTTTGAGAAAATTTCGAAAAATAAGACAATATTGTTTTAATGTATAGTTTCATCCTGCACTAACTTATGATGATGTTCGAATAGGTTTTGAGCCTTCGTTGTCTCTGTTTTTAAAGAAATTAACGATTTTATAGTGGTTTTTTCATCGATTTAGGGAGCATTATAAAGTTTTACTAAATTAATCGATAAAAAAATTATAACGATTTCGATATACCACGAAAGAGAGTTTAACATACATTAATACAAATGTAGAATGTGGTTAGAAATTTTAAAACAACACTAAAAAGTATAAGCTTCAGTATATAGAGCATTTAACGTAAAACTCAATATTTTCGTTGGGGTTAGTGAACACAGATTTTGAGAAAAATTCAAAAAATATAACAATATTGGTTTAATGCATAGTTGCCTTCTGTACTAATATATGATGATGGTCAAAGAGGTTTGGAACCTTTGTTGTCTCTATTTCTCTAGAGAATAGCGATTTTATAATGGTTAGTTCACTAATTTAGGGATTATATGAAATTTTAGTAAGTTAATTATAAACAAAATTGAACGATGCTAATGTACCATGAAAGAGAGTTTAGCATATATTAATACATATTTAGAATGTGGTTAAGTTTTTTAAAACAACACTAAATATTATAGGCTTCAGTATATAAAACATTTACCAATAACTCAATATATTTATAGGGGTTAATACAGAGATTTTGAGAAAATTTCGAAAAATATGACAATATTTTTTTAATGCATAGTTGCCTCCTGTACTAATATATGATGATGATCAAAGAGGTTTGAAATTTTTGTTGTCTCCATTTATCTAGAGAATAGCAATTTTATAATGGTTAGTCCAGTAATTTAGGGAGTATAAGAAGTTTTACTAAATTAATTTATAAAAAAATTGAGCGATGCTCATGTACCATGGAAGAGTTTAGCATACATTAATACAAATGTAGAATGTAGTTATAAATTTTAAAACAACACTAAAGATTATATGTTTAAGTATATCAAGCATTTACCAAAAACTCAATATTTTCGAAGAAGGTTAACACATAGATTTTGAAAATTTGAAAAATAAGACAATATTGTTTTAATGTATAGTTTCATCATGCACTAACATATGATGATGTTCAAATAGGTTTTGAGCTTTCGTTGTCTCCGTTTTTAAGTAAATTAGCGATTTTATAGTGGTTATTCCATCGATTTAGGGAGTATTATAAAGTTTTACTAAATTAATCGATAAAAAAATTATAACGATTCGATATACCACGAAGAGAGTTTAACATACATTAATACAAATGTAGAATGTGGTTAGAAATTTTAAAACAACACTAAAAAGTATAAGCTTCAAGATATAGAAGCGTTTAGCGTAAAACTCAATATTTTCAAGAAGGTTAACACATGATTTTGAGAAAAATTCAAAAATAAAACAATATTGCTTTAATGCATAGTTGCCTCCTGTACTAATATATGATGATGGTCAAAGAGGTTTGGAACCTTTGTTGTCTCTATTTCTCTAGAGAATAGCGATTTTATAATGGTTAGTTCACTAATTTAGGGATTATATGAAATTTTAGTAAGTTAATTATAAACAAAATTGAACGATGCTAATGTACCATGAAAGAGAGTTTAGCATATATTAATACATATTTAGAATGTGGTTAAGTTTTTTAAAACAACACTAAATATTATAGGCTTCAGTATATAAAACATTTACCAATAACTCAATATATTTATAGGGGTTAATACAGAGATTTTGAGAAAATTTCGAAAAATATGACAATATTTTTTTAATGCATAGTTGCCTCCTGTACTAATATATGATGATGATCAAAGAGGTTTGAAATTTTTGTTGTCTCCATTTATCTAGAGAATAGCAATTTTATAATGGTTAGTCCAGTAATTTAGGGAGTATAAGAAGTTTTACAGATTTAATTTATAAAAAAAATTGAACGATGCTCATGTACCATGGAAGAGAGTTTAGCATACATTAATACAAATGTAGAATGTAGTTATAAATTTTAAAACAACACTAAAGATTATATGTTTAAGTATATCAAGCATTTACCAAAAACTCAATATTTTCGAAGAAGGTTAACACATAGATTTTGAGAAAATTTCGAAAAATAAGACAATATTGTTTTAATGTATAGTTTCATCATGCACTAACATATGATGATGTTCAAATAGGTTTTGAGCTTTCGTTGTCTCCGTTTTTAAGTAAATTAGCGATTTTATAGTGGTTATTCCATCGATTTAGGGAGTATTATAAAGTTTTACTAAATTAATCGATAAAAAAATTATAACGATTTCGATATACCACGAAAGAGAGTTTAACATACATTAATACAAATGTAGAATGTGGTTAGAAATTTTAAAACAACACTAAAAAGTATAAGCTTCAAGATATAAAACATTTACCAATAACTCAATATTTTCGTAGGGGTTAGTGAACACAGATTTTGAGAAAAATTCAAAAAATAAAACAATATTGCTTTAATGCATAGTTGCCTCCTGTTAGAGATGACAATTGGGACCACCCGCAACCCATTTGTCCCGGCCACGGTATTCCATTTTCAGTGGGTCTTCATGGGCCGTAATCGCCGCTGGCCCCGAACCCTATGACCAATCCTGACCCAGCACTATAACAGCGGTTATCTTGGTCGATTATGAGCCTATCTTCAAAGCTTGACCAATCCTGTGAACTTGCAAGAAAAATAGATTCTCATTTCTTACAAGCATACGACACTATCCATAATGTAATCAAAATCAAAGTTATGACGAACAAACAAATAACCCTTAAGTTATGTTTAATTAGTCATCAGGCATCACTTTCATTAGTCTCGTTTTGAGTTTTAGACAATGTTCGGACTGAAGTTTTAGACATTGTTCACTTACAATTTTCCATCATCAAACAGAAACATGGTAGTATGATTTGTACCTGTTCACTTTCTATTGTTTTGAAGCAACTCCTCCTTTGTCTACAGGTTTCCTTTTCCGTATGTTGTTGTGACGCTCTAGCTTTCTCCAACAGCTGCGTTTTCCCTCGTCAAAGTCCGGGAGCACATGGAACCTGCCATATGGTTTACTCATTCTAACGATGGTAACAAGACCGATAAGACCAAAAAATTCTCCCATAAACAATACTAACTAGCTATTAGATAGTTGATGAAAGTGAATTGGTTCAGCTCAGATTATGCAGAACAAAGAGAGTTGTTTAATAATTTATGTATAATTTCTGGAACCAACAATCTCTCCGCAAGTCACCCAATTTCCTAATGATAGCTTTAATAGTTTCTAAAACTACCACAAAGACATCATAAATCAATCTATATCTTGAAGATATCGTGCTGAAAATCAACTTTCATGAAGATAGTTATTAACTTATGTTTGTTACGTGTACAGCGTTTGTAATTAGCACTTACGTTCATTAGTCATTAGTCATTACTTAATTAGTCTCGTTTTGTTTCTAAGACACAACATCAATGAGTACATAAGTAACTTCAGTTCTTTAAAGATGTGAATTGGCACAAATAATTCAACATGTAAAGGTAAAGTGCACGGATATTCATAAGTTCATAACCAAATTCAAATAAAACCAAACACCAAATCAATACCACATCCATGCAATAAATTCTTTCTCTAAAGAAATTGTTCGTGATTTGTGGCTCAAAAGGAAAGAAAGAAGATGATGCCGAGAAGAAGACACTTACTTGATCAAATGATAAGATGAATACCATGCATGGAGAAGTTATTGTCGAGAATCGAAGTTGCTGTGGTGGATTGAAGAAGAAGATACCCCGGAAGAGATCGTCTTTCAAATCATCAGTTCTCTCTGTTTCTTTGCCGGTGGGAGCTCGAAGAGACAAGATAGGAAGTGGAGTGGATCAGCGTGTCCCTTGATTTTAACCGATCCCATCCGCTTCCGGCCCAAACCCGCACAAGCTCAGCCAGCGGTATTCAAAAATGGGCCTAGTTATGTAGTGACCAATCCCGACCCGCAGCAGATCTTAATGGGCCGGTCCCGCGGGCAAGCTCCTAAATTGCCATCTCTACCTCCTGTACTAATATATGATGATGGTCAAAGAGGTTTGGAACCTTTGTTGTCTCCATTTCTCTAGAGAATAGCGATTTTATAATGGTTAGTCCAGTAATTTAGGGAGTATATGAAGTTTTACTAAATTAATTTATAAAAAAATTGAACGATGCTCATGTACCATGAAAGAGAGTTTAGCATACATTAATACAAATGTAGAATGTAGTTAGAAATTTTAAAACAACACTAAACATTATATGTTTCAGTATATCAAGCATTTACAAAAAACTCAATATTTTTGAAGGGGTTAACACATAGATTTTGAGAAAATTTGAAAAAATAAGACAATATTGTTTTAATGTATAGTTTCATCATGCACTAACATATGATGATGTTCAAATAGGTTTTGAGCCTTCGTTGTCTCTGTTTTAAAGAAATTAGCGATTTTATAGTGGTTATTCCATCGATTTAGGGAGTATTATAAAGTTTTACTAAATTAATTGATAAAAATTATAACGATTTCGATATACCACGAAAGAGAGTTTAACATACATTAATACAAATGTAGAATGTGGTTAGAAATTTTAAAACAACACTAAACATTATATGTTTCAGTATATCAAGCATTTACAAAAAACTCAATATTTTTGAAGGGGTTAACACATAGATTTTGAGAAAAATTCAAAAATATAACAATATTGCTTTAATGCATAGTTGCCTCCTGTACTAATATATGATGATGGTCAAAGAGGTTTGGAACCTTTGTTGTCTCCATTTCTCTAGAGAATAGCGATTTTATAATGGTTAGTCCAGTAATTTAGGGAATATATGAAGTTTTACAGAATTAATTTATAAAAGATTATTGAATGATGCTCAAGTATCATGAAAGAGAGTTTAGCATACATTAATAAAAATGTAGAATGTAGTTAGAAATTTTAAAACAACACTAAACATTATATTTTTCAGTATATCAAGCATTTACTAAAAACTCAATATTTTCGAAGGGGGTTAACACATAGATTTTGAGAAAATTTTGAAAAATAAGACAATATTGTTTTAATGTATAGTTTCATCATGCACTAACATATGATGATGTTCAAATAAGTTTTGAGCCTTCGTTGTCTCTGTTTTTAAAGAAATTAGCGATTTTATAGTGGTTATTCCATCGATTTAGGGAGTATTATAAAGTTTTACTAAATTAATCGATAAAAAAATTATAACGATTTCGATATACCACGAAAGAGAGTTGAACATACATTAATACAAATGTAGAATGTGGTTAGAAATTTTAAAACAACACTAAAAAGTATAAGCTTCAGTATATAGAGCGTTTAACGTAAAACTCAATATTTTCGTAGGGGTTAGTGAACACAGATTTTGAGAAAAATTCAAAAAATATAACAATATTGGTTTAATGCATAGTTGCCTCCTGTACTAATATATGATGATGATCAAAGAGGTTTGAAATTTTTGTTGTCTCCATTTATCTAGAGAATAACGATTTTATAATGGTTAGTCCAGTAATTTAGGGAGTATAAGGAGTTTTACAGAATTAATTTATAAAAAAAATTGAACGATGCTCATGTACCATGAAAGAGAGTTTAGCATACATTAATACAAATGTAGAATGTAGTTAGAAATTTTAAAACAACACTAAAGATTATATGTTTCAGTATATCAAGCATTTACCAAAACTCAATATTTTCGTAGGGTTTAACACATAGATTTTGAGAAAATTTTGAAAAATAAGACAATATTGTTTTAATGTATAGTTTCATCCTGCACTAACATATGATGATGTTCAAATAGGTTTTGAGCCTTCGTTGTCTATGTTTTAAAAGTGCGATTTTATAGTGGTTATTCCATCGATTTAGGGAGTATTATAAAGTTTTACTAAATTAATCGATAAAAAATTATAACGATTCGATATACCACGAAAGAGAGTTTAACATACATTAATACAAATGTAGAATGTGGTTAGAAATTTTAAAACAACACTAAAAGTATAAGCTTCAGTATATAGAGCGTTTAGCGTAAAACTCAATATTTTCGTAGGGTTTAACACATAGATTTTGAGAAAAATTCAAAAAATATAACAATATTGCTTTAATGCATAGTTACCTCCTGTACTAATATATGATGATGATCAAAGAGGTTTGAAATCTTTGTTGTCTCCATTTCTCTAGAGAATAGCGATTTTATAATGGTTAGTCCACTAATTTAGGAGTATATGAAGTTTTACAAATTAATTTATAAAAAAATTGAACGATGCTCATGTACCATGAAGAGAGTTTAGCATACATTAATACAAATGTAGAATGTAGTTAGAAATTTTAAAACAACACTAAAGATTATATGTTTCAGTATATCAAGCATTTACCAAAACTCAATATTTTGAAGGGTTAACACATAGATTTTGAGAAAATTTCAAAAATATGACAATATTGTTTTAATGTATAGTTTCATCCTGCACTAACATATGATGATGTTCAAATAGGTTTTGAGCCTTCGTTGTCTATGTTTTAAAGAAATTAGCGATTTTATAGTGGTTATTCCATCGATTTAGGGAGTATTATAAAGTTTTACTAAATTAATTGATAAAAAATTATAACGATTTCGATATACCACGAAAGAGAGTTTAACATACATTAATACAAATGTAGAATGTGGTTAGAAATTTTAAAACAACACTAAAAGTATAAGCTTCAGTATATAGAGCATTTAACGTAAAACTCAATATTTTCGTAGGGGTTAACACATAGATTTTGAGAAAAATTCAAAAAATATAACAATATTGCTTTAATGCATAGTTGCCTCCTGTACTAATATATGATGATGATCAAAGAGGTTTGAAATCTTTGTTGTCTCCATTTCTCTAGAGAATAGCGATTTTATAATGTTTAGTCCACTAATTTAGGGACTATATGAAGTTTTACTAAATTAATTTATCAAACAAATTTGAACGATGCTAATGTACCATGAAAGATAGTTTAACAAACATTAATAAAAATGTAGAATGTGGTTAAAGAATTTTAATGAACACTAAAGATTATATGTTTCAGTATATCAAGCATTTACCAAAACTCAATATATTTATAGGGGTTAACACATAGATTTTGAGAAAATTTCAAAAATATGACAATATTTTTTTAATGCATAGTTGCCTCCTGTACTAATATATGATGATGATCAAAGAGGTTTGAAATTTTTGTTGTCTCAATTTATCTAGAGAATAGCGATTTTATAATGGTTAGTCCACTAATTTAGGGAGTATAAGAAGTTTTACAGAATTAATTTATAAAAAAATTGAGCGATGCTCATGTACCATGAAGAGAGTTTAGCATACATTAATACAAATGTAGAATGTAGTTAGAAATTTTAAAACAACACTAAAGATTATATGTTTCAGTATATCAAGCATTTACCAAAACTCAATATTTTTGAAGGGGTTAACACATAGATTTTGAGAAAATTTTGAAAAATATGACAATATTGTTTTGATGCATAGTTGCCTCATGTACTAATATATGATGATGATCAAAGAGGTTTGAAATCTTTGTTGTCTCCATTTATCTAGAGAATAACGATTTTATAATGGTTAGTCCACTAATTTAGGGAATATATGAAGTTTTACAAATTAATTTATAAAAAAATTGAACGATGCTCATGTACCATGAAAGAGAGTTTAGCATACATTAATACAAATATAGAATGTAGTTATAAATTTCAAAACAACACTAAAGATTATATGTTTAAGTATATCAAGCATTTACCAAAAACTCAATATTTTCGAAGGGGGTTAACACATAGATTTTGAGAAAATTTTGAAAAATATGACAATATTGTTTTGATGCATAGTTGCCTCATGTACTAATATATGATGATGATCAAAGAGGTTTGAAATCTTTGTTGTCTCCATTTATCTAGAGAATAACGATTTTATAATGGTTAGTCCAGTAATTTAGGGAATATATGAAGTTTTACAAAATTAATTTATAAAAAAATATTGAACGATGCTCAAGTATCATGAAAGAGAGTTTAACATACATTAATACAAATGTAGAATGTAGTTAAAAATTTTAAAACAACACTAAACATTATATGTTTCAGTATATCAAGCATTTACAAAAAAACTCAATATTTTCGAAGGGGGTTAACACATAGATTTTGAGAAAATTTCGAAAATAAGACAATATTGTTTTAATGTGCACTAACATAATGTTCAAATAGGTTTTGAGTCTTCGATGTCTCCATTTTTCAAGAAATTAGCGATTTTATAGTGGTTATTCCACCGATTTAGGGAGTATTATAAAGTTTTACTAAATTAATTGATAAAAAAATTATAACGATTCCCATATACCGGAAAGAGAGTTTAACATATATTGATGCAAATGTAGAATGTGGTTAAAATTTTAAAACAACACTAAAAAGTATAAGCTTCAGTATATAAAGCATTTACCAAAACTCAATATTTTCGTAGGGGGTTAACACATAGATTTTGAGAAAAATTCAAAAAATATAACAATATTGCTTTAATGCATATTTGCCTCCTGTACTAATATATGATGATGTCCAAAGAGGTTTGGAGCCGTCGCTGTCTCCGTTTTTCAAGAAATTAACGATTTTATAATGGTTATTCCAAGGATTTAAAGAGTAATATAAAGTTTAACTAAAGTAATTGATAAAAAATTATAACGATCCCCATATACCACGAAAGAGAGTTTAACATACATTAATACAAATGTAGAATGTGGTTAGAAAATTTAGAACAACACTAAAAAGTATAAGCTTCAGTATATAGATGCTTAATGTAAACTCAATATTTTCGAAGGGGTTAACACATAGATTTTGAGAAAATTTCAAAAATATGACAATATTGTTTTAATGGATAGTTGCATCCTGCACTAACGTTCGATGATGTTCAAATAGGTTTGGAGCCATCGCTGTCTCTGTTTTTCAGGAAATTAACGATTTTATAGTGGTTATTCCATTGATTTAGGGAGTAATATAAAGTTTTACTAAATTAATTGATAAAAAATTATAGCGATTCTCATATACCATGAAAGAGAGTTTAGCATACATTAATACAAATGTAGAATGTGGTTAAAATTTTTAAAACAACACTAAAAAGTATAAGATTCAGTATATAGATAATTTAACGTAAAACTCAGTATTTTCGTAGGAGTTAACACAGATTTTGAAAAATCTCGAAAAATATGACAATATTTTTTAATGCATAGTTGTCTCCTGTACTAATATATGATTATGATTAAAGAGGTTTGAAATCTTTGTTGTCTCCATTTCTCTAGAGAATAGCGATTTTATAATGGTTAGTCCATAATTTAGGGAGTATATGAAGTTTTAGTAATTTAATTATAAAAAAATTGAGCGATGGTCATGTACCTTGAAAGAGAGTTTAGCATACATTAATACAAATGTAGAATGTAGTTAGAAATTTTAAAACAACACTAAAGATTATATGTTTCAGTATATCAAGCATTTACCAAAAACTCAATATTTTAGTAGGGTTAACACATAGATTTTGAAAAAATTCAAAAATATGACAATATTGTTTTAATGTATAGTTTCATCTTGCACTAACATATGATGATGTTCAAATAGGTTTGGAGCCTTTGTTGTCTCCGTTTTCAAGAAATTAGCGATTTTATAGTGGTTATTCCAATCGATTTAGGAGTATTATAAAGTTTTACTAAATTAATTGATAAAAAATTATAACGATCCCCATATACCACGAAGGAGAGTTTAGCATACATTAATACAAATGTAGAATGTGGTTAGAAAATTTAGAACAACACTAAAAAGTATAAGCTTCAGTATATAAAGCATTTACCAAAAACTCAATATTTTAGTAGGGTTAACACATAGATTTTGAAAAAATTCAAAAATATGACAATATTGTTTTAATGTATAATTTCATCTTGCACTAACATATGATGATGTTCAAATAGGTTTTGAGCCTTCGTTGTCTCTGTTTTTAAAGAAATTAGCAATATATAGTGGTTATTCCATCGATCTAGGGAGTATTATAAAGTTTTACAAAATTAATTGATAAAAAAATTATAACGAACCACATATACCACGAAAGAGAGTTTAACATACATTAATACAAATGTAGAATGTGGTTAGAAAATTTTAAAACAACACTAAAAAGTATAAGCTTCAGTATATAGAGCGTTTAACTAAAACTCAATATTTTAAATAGGGGTTAACACATAGATTTTGAGAAAATTTCAAAAAATATGACAATATTGTTTTAATGCATAGTTGCATCCTACGCTAACGTATGATGATGTTCAAATAGGTTTGGAGCCTTCGCTGTCTCCGTTTTTCAAGAAATTAGCGATTTTATAGTGGTTATTCCACGGATTTAAAGAGTAATATAAAGTTTTACTAAATTAATTGATAAAAAAATTATAACGATTATCATTTACCACGAAAGAGAGTTTAATGTACATTAATACAAATGTAGAATGTGGTTAGAAATTTAAAAAAACACACTAAAAAGTATAAGCTTCAGTATATAAATCGATTAACGTAAAACTCAATATTTTCGTAGGGGTTAACACGTAGATTTTGAGAAAATCTCCAAAAATCTGACAATATTGTTTTAATGCATAGTTGCCTCCTGTACTAATATATGATGATGATCAAAGAGGTTTGAAATTTTTGTTGTCTCCATTTATCTAGAGAATAGCGATTTTATAATGGTTAGTCCAGTAATTTAGGGAGTATAAGAAGTTTTACAGAATTAATTTATAAAAAATATTGAACGATGCTCATGTACCATGAAAGAGAGTTTAGTATACGTTAATACAATTGTAGAATGTAGTTAGAAATTTTAAAACAACACTAAAGATTATATGTTTAAGTATATCAAGCATTTACCAAAAACTCAATATTTTCGAAGGGGATATTAACACATAGATTTTGAGAAAATTTCGAAAAATAAGACAATATTGTTTTAATGTATAGTTTCATCCTGCACTAACATATGATGATGTTCAAATAGGTTTGGAGCCTTTGTTGTCTCCGTTTTTAAAGAAATTAGCGATTTTATAGTGGTTATTCCATCGATTTAGGGAGTAATATAAAGTTTTACTAAATTAATTGATAAAAAATTATAACGATTCTCATATACCATGAAAGAGAGTTTAACATACATTAATACAAATGTAGAATGTGGTTAGAAATTTTAAAACAACACTAAAAGTATAAGCTTCAGTATATAAATCGATTAACGTAAAACTCAATATTTTAGTAGGGTTAACACATAGATTTTGAGAAAATTTCAAAAAATATGACAATATTGTTTTAATGCATAGTTGCATCCTGCACTAACATATGATGATGATGTTCAAATAGGTTTGGAGCCTTCGTTGTCTCCGTTTTCAAGAAATTAGCGATTTTATAGTGGTTATTCCATCGATTTAGGGAGTAATATAAAGTTTTAGTAAATTAATTGATAAAAAATTATAACGATTCTCATATACCATGAAAGAGAGTTTAACATACATTAATACAAATGTAGAATGGTTAGAAATATTAAAACAATACTAAAAAGTATAAGCTTCAGTATATAGAGCGCTTAACGTAAAACTCAATATTTTCGAAGGGGTTAACACATAGATTTTGAGAAAAATTCAAAAAATATGACAATATTTTTAATGCATAGTTGCATCCTGCACTAATATATGATTATGATTAAAGAGGTTTGAGGAATCTTTGTTGTCTTCATTTCTAGAGAATAGCGATTTTATAATGGTTAGTCCACTAATTTAGGGAGTATATGAAGTTTTACTAAATTAATTATAAAAAATTGAACGATGCTCATGTACCTTGAAAGTGAGTTTAGTATACATAAATACAAATGTAAAATGTAGTTAGAAATTTTAAAACAACACTAAAGATTATATGTTTAAGTATATCAAGCATTTACCAAAAACTCAATATTTTTGAAGGGGTTAACACATAGATTTTGAAAAATTTTTGAAAAATATGACAATATTGTTTTAATGTATAGTTTCATCCTGCACTAACATATGATGATGTTCAAATAGGTTTTGAGCCTTCGTTGTCTCCGTTTTAAAGAAATTAGCGATTTTATATTGGTTATTCCATCGATTTAGGGAGTATTATAAAGTTTTACTAAATTAATCGATAAAAAATTATAACGATTTCGATATACCACGAAAGAGAGTTTAACATACATTAATACAAATGTAGAATGTGGTTAGAAATTTTAAAACAACACTAAAAAGTATAAGCTTCAGTATATAGAGCGTTTAACGTAAAACTCAATATTTTCGTAGGGGTTAGTTAACACATAGATTTTGAGAAAAATTCAAAAAATATAACAATATTGCTTTAATGCATAGTTGCCTCCTGTACTAATATATGATGATGGTCAAAGAGGTTTGGAACCTTTGTTGTCTCCATTTCTCTAGAAATAGCGATTTTATAATGGTTAGTCCACTAATTTAGGGATTATATGAAATTTTACTAAATTAATTATAAACAAAACTGAATGTTGCTAATGTACCATGAAAGAGAATTTAGCATATATTAATACAAATTTAGAATGTGGTTTAAATTATTAAAACCATACTAAATATTATAGGCTTCAGTATATAAAGCATTTACCAAAAACTCAATATATTTATAGGGTTAACACATAGATTTTGAAAATTTCAAAAATATGACAATATTGTTTTAATGCATAGTTGCATCCTGCACTAACATATGATGATGTTCAAATAGGTTTGGAGCCTTCGTTGTCTCCGTTTTTCAAGAAATTAGCGATTTTATAGTGGTTATTCCATCGATTTAGGAGTATTATAAAGTTTTACTAAATTAATTGATAAAAAATTATAACGATTCTCATATACAAAAACAGAGAGTATAACGTACATTAATACAATTGTAGAATGTGGTTAGAAATTTTAAAACAACACTAAAAAGTATAAGCTTCAGATATAGATCGTTTAACGTAAAACTCAATATTTTCGTAGGGTTAACACATAGATTTTGAAAATTCAAAAATATGACAATATTGTTTTAATGCATAGTTGCCTCATGTACTAATATATGATGATGATCAAAGAGGTTTGAAATTTTTGTTGTCTCCATTTATCTAGAGAATGGTGATTTTATAATGGTTAGTCCAGTAATTTAGGGAGTATATGAAGTTTTACAGAATTAATTTATAAAAAAATTGAACGATTCTCATGTACCATGAAAGAGAGTTTAGCATACATTAATACAAATGTAGAATGTAGTTAAAACTTTTAAAGCAACACTAAAGATTATATGTTTCAGTATATCAGGCATTTACCAAAAACTCAATATTTTTGAAGGGGTTAACACATAGATTTTGAGAAAATTTTGAAAAATAAGACAATATTGTATTAATGTATAGTTTCATCCTGCACTAACATATGATGATGTTCAAATAGGTTTTGAGCCTTCGTTGTCTCCGTTTTTTAAAGAAATTAACGATTTTATATTGGTTATTCCATCGATTTAGGGAGTATTATAAAGTTTTACTAAATTAATCGGTAAAAAAATTATAACGATTTCGATATACCACGAAAGAGAGTTTAACATACATTAATACAAATGTAGAATGTGGTTAGAAATTTTAAAACAACACTAAAAAGTATAAGCTTCGGTATATAGAGCGTTTAACGTAAAACTCAATATTTTCGTAGGGGTTAGTGAACACATATTTTGAGAAAAATTCAAAAAATATAACAATATTGCTTTAATGCATAGTTGCCTCCTGTACTAATATATGATGATGGTCAAAGAGGTTTGGAACCTTTGTTGTCTCCATTTCTCTAGAAAATAGCGATTTTATAATGGTTAGTTCATTAATTTAGGGATTATATGAAATTTTAGTAAGTTAATTATAAACAAAAGTGAACGATGCTAATGTACAATGAAAGAGAGTTTAGCATACATTAATACATATTTAGAATGTGGTTAAATTTCTTAAAACAACACTAAATATTATAGGCTTCAGTATATAAAGCATTTACCAATAACTCAATATATTTATAGGGGTTAACACATAGATTTTGAGAAAATTTCGAAAAATATGACAATATTGTTTTAATGCATAGTTGCCTCCTGTACTAATATATGATGATGATCAAAGAGGTTTGAAATCTTTGTTGTCTCCATTTCTCTAGAGAATAGCGATTTTATAATGGTTAGTCCAAGAATTTAGGGAATATATGAAGTTTTACTAAATTAATTGATAAAAAAATTGAGCGATGCTCATGTACCATGAAAGAGAGTTTAGCATACATTAATACAAATGTAGAATGTAGTTAGAAATTTTAAAACAACACTAAACATTATATGTTTCAGTATATCAAGCATTTACAAAAACTTAATATTTCTCAAGGGTTAACACATAGATTTTGAGAAAATTTTGAAAAATAAGACAATATTTTTTAATGTGCACTAACATATGATGATTATTCAAGAAATTAGCAATTTTATAGTGGTTATTCCAATCGATTTAGGGAGTATTATAAAGTTTTACTAAATTAATTGATAAAAAATTATAACGATTCACATATATTTAAAGAGAGTTTAACATACATTGATGCAAATGTAGAATGTGGTTAAAATTTTTAAAACAGCACTAAAAAGTATAAGCTTCAGTATGTAGAGTGTTTAGCGTAAAACTCAATATTTTCGTAGGGGGGGTTAATACATAGATTTTGAGAAAAATTCAAAAAATATAACAATATTGCTTTAATGCATAGTTGCCTCCTGTACTAATATATGATGATGTTCAAAAGGTTTGGAGCCTTCCTTGTCTATGTTTTCAAGAAATTAGCGATTTTATAATGGTTAGTCCACTAATTTAGGAGTATATGAAGTTTTACTAAACTAATTGATAAAAAATTATAACGATTCTCATATACCACGAAAGAGAGTTTAACGTACATTAATACAAATGTAGAATGTGGTTAGAAATTTTAAAACAACACTACAAAGTATAAGCTTCAGTATATAGATCGTTTAACGTAAAACTCAGTATTTTCGTAGGAGTTAACATATAGATTTTAAGAAAATCACGAAAAATATGACAATATTGTTTTAATGCATAGTTGCCTCCTGTACTAATATATGATGATGATCAAAGAGGTTTGGAATCTTTGTTGTCTCCATTTCTCCAGAGAATACGATTTTATAATGGTTAGTCCACTAATTTAGGAGTATATGAAGTTTTACTAAATTAATTTATAAAAAAATTGAACGATGCTCATGTACCATGAAAGAGAGTTTAGCATACATTAATACAAATGTAGAATGTAGTTAGAAATTTTAAAACAACACTAAAGATTATATGTTTCAGTATATCAAGCATTTACCAAAAACTCAATATTTTTGAAGCGGGTTAACATATAGATTTTGAGAAAATTTCAAAAAATATGACAATATTGTTTTAATGCATAGTTGCCTCCTGTACTAATATATGATGATAGTCAAAGAGGTTTGGAACCTTTGTTGTCTCCATTTTCTAGAGAATAGCGATTTTATAATGGTTAGTCCACTAATTTAGGAATTATATGAAATTTTACTAAATTAATTTATAAAAAAATTGAACGATGCTAATGTACCATGAAAGAGAGTTTAGCATACATTAATACATATTTAGAATGTGGTTAAATTTTTAAAACAACACTAAATATTATAGGCTTCAGTATATAAAGCATTTACCAATAACTCAATATATTTATAGGGGTTAACACATAGATTTTGAGAAAATTTTGAAAAATATGACAATATTGTTTTAATGCATAGTTGCCTCATGTACTAATATATGATGATGATCAAAGAGGTTTGAAATCTTTGTTGTCTCCATTTATCTAGAGAATAGCGATTTTATAATGGTTAGTCCAGTAATTTAGGGAATATATGAAGTTTTACAGAATTAATTTATAAAAAATATTGAACGATGCTCAAGTATCATGAAAGAGAGTTTAGCATACATTAATATAAATGTAGAATGTAGTTAGAAATTTTAAAACAACACTAAACATTATATGTTTCAGTATATCAAGCATTTACAAAAAAACTCAATATTTTCGAAGGGAGTTAACACATAGATTTTGAGAAAATTTTGAAAATAAGACAATATTGTTTTAATGTGCACTAACATAATGTTCAAATAGGTTTTGAGCCTTCGTTGTCTCTGTTTTAAAGAAATTAGCGATTTTATAGTGGTTATTCCACCGATTTATGGAGTATTATAAAGTTTTACTAAATTAATTGATAAAAAATTATAACGATTCTCATATACCATGAAAGAGAGTTTAACATACATTAATGAAATGTAGAATGTGGTTAAAATTTTAAAACAACACTAAAAGTATAAGCTTCAAGATGTAGAGTGTTTAGCGTAAAACTCAATATTTTAAGTAGGGGTTAACACATAGATTTTGAGAAAAATTCAAAAATATAACAATATTGCTTTAATGCATATTTGCCTCCTGCACTAATATATGATGATGTTCAAATAGGTTTGGAGCCTTCGTTGTCTCCGTTTTCAAGAAATTAGCGATTTTATAATGGTTAGTCCAAGAATTTAGGGAGTATTATAAAGTTTTACTAAATTAATTGATAAAAAATTATAACGATTCTCATATACCACGAAAGAGAGTTTAACGTACATTAATACAAATGTAGAATGTGGTTAGAAATTTTAAAACAACACTAAAAAGTATAAGCTTCAATATATAGATCGTTTAACGTAAAACTCAATATTTTCAAGGGGTTAACACATAGATTTTGAGAAAATTTCAAAAATATGACAATATTGTTTTAATGCATAGTTGCCTCCTGTACTAATATATGATGATGATCAAAGAGGTTTGGAATCTTTGTTGTCTCCATTTCTCCAGAGAATAAAGATTTTATAATGGTTAGTCCACTAATTTAGGGAGTTTATGAAGTTTTACAGAATTAATTTATAAAAAAAATTGAACGATGGTCATGTACTTTGAAAGAGAGTTTAGCATACATTAATACAAATGTAGAATATAGTTAGAAATTTTAAAACAACACTAGAGATTATATGTTTCAGTATATCAAACATTTACCAAAAACTCAATATTTTTGAAGCGGGTTAACATATAGATTTTGAGAAAATTTCAAAAAATATGACAATATTGTTTTAATGCATAGTTGCCTCCTGTACTAATATATGATGATAGTCAAAGAGGTTTGGAACCTTTGTTGTCTCCATTTCTCTAGAAAAAGCGATTTTATAATGGTTAGTTCACTAATTTAGGAATTATATGAAATTTTACTAAATTAATTATAAAAAATTGAGCGATGCTCATGTACCATGAAAGAGAGTTTAGCATACATTAATACAAATTTAGAATGTATCTAAAATTATTAAAACAACACTAAATATTATAGGCTTCAGTATATAAAGCATTTACCAATAACTCAATATATTTATAGGGGTTAACACATAGATTTTGAGAAAATTTTGAAAAATATGACAATATTGTTTTAATGCATAGTTGCCTCATGTACTAATATATGATGATGATCAAAGAGGTTTGAAATCTTTGTTGTCTCCATTTCTCTAGAGAATAGCGATTTTATAATGGTTAGTCCACTAATTTAGGAATTATATGAAGTTTTACAAAATTAATTTATAAAAAATTGAACGATGCTCAAGTATCATGAAAGAGAGTTTAACATACATTAATACAAATGTAGAATGTAGTTAGAAATTTTAAAACAACACTAAACATTATATGTTTCAGTATATCAAGCATTTACAAAAAAACTCAATATTTTCGAAGGGGTTAACACATAGATTTTGAGAAAATTTCGAAAATAAGACAATATTGTTTTAATGTGCACTAACATAATGTTCAAATAGGTTTTGAGTCTTCGATGTCTCCATTTTTTAAGAAATTAGCGATTTTATAGTGGTTATTCCACCGATTTAGGGAGTATTATAAAGTTTTACTAAATTAATTGATAAAAAAATTATAACGATTCCCATATACCGGAAAGAGAGTTTAACATATATTAATGCAAATGTAGAATGTGGTTAAAATTTTTAAAACAACACTAAAAAGTATAAGCTTCGGTATGTAGAGTGTTTAGCGTAAAACTCAATATTTTCGTAGGGGGTTAACACATAGATTTTGAGAAAAATTCAAAAAATATAACAATATTGCTTTAATGCATATTTGCCTCCTGTACTAATATATGATGATGTCCAAAGAGGTTTGGAGCCTTTGTTGTCTCCATTTTTAAAGAAATTAGCGATTTTATAGTGGTTATTCCACGGATTTAAGGAGTAATATAAAGTTTAACTAAAGTAATTGATAAAAAAATTATAACGATTCTCATATACCACGAAAGAGAGTTTAACGTACATTAATACAAATGTAGAATGTGGTTAGAAATATTAAAACAACACTAAAAAGTATAAGCTTCAGTATATAGATAATTTAACGTAAAACTCAGTATTTTCGTAGGAGTTAGTTAACACAGATTTTGAGAAAAATTCAAAAAATATGACAATATTGTTTTAATGCATAGTTGCCTCCTGTACTAATATATGATGATGATCAAAGAGGTTTGGAATCTTTGTTGTCTCCATTTCTCAGAGAATAACGATTTTATAATGGTTAGTCCACTAATTTAGGGAGTATATGAAGTTTTATAGAATTAATTTATAAAAAAAATTGAACGATGGTCATGTACCTTGAAAGAGAGTTTAGCATACATTAATACAAATGTAGAATGTAGTTAGAAATTTTAAAACAACACTAAAGATTATATGTTTCAGTATATCAAGCATTTACCAAAAACTCAATATTTTTGAAGCGGGGTTAACACATAGATTTTGAAAAAATTCAAAAATATAACAATATTGTTTTAATGTATAATTTCATCTTGCACTAACATATGATGATGTTCAAATAGGTTTTGAGCCTTCGTTGTCTCCATTTCTCTAGAGAATAACGATTTTATAATGGTTAGTCCACTAATTTAGGAATTATATGAAATTTTACTAAATTAATTTATAAAAAAATTGAGCGATGCTCATGTACCATGAAAGAGAGTTTAGCATACATTAATACAAATTTAGAATGTGGTTAAAATTTTAAAACAACACTAAATATTATAGGCTTCAGTATATAAATCATTTACCAAAAACTCAATATATTTATAGGGGTTAACACATAGATTTTGAAAAAATTTCAAAAAAATAATACAATATTGTTTTAATGTATAATTTCATCTTGCACTAACATATGATGATGTTCAAATAGGTTTTGAGTCTTCGTTGTCTCTGTTTTTAAAGAAATTAGCAATTTATAGTGGTAATTCCATCGATCTAGTGAGTATTATAAAGTTTTACAAAATTAATTGATAAAAAAATTATAACGAACCCCATATACCACGAAAGAGAGTTTAACATACATTAATACAAATGTAGAATGTGGTTAGAAAATTTAGAACAACACTAAAAAGTATAAGCTTCAGTATATAGAGCGTTTAACATAAAACTCAATATTTTCGTAGGGGTTTAACACATAGATTTTGAGAAAATTTCAAAAAATATGACAATATTGTTTTAATGCATAGTTGCATCCTGCACTAACGTATGATGATGTTCAAATAGGTTTGGAGCCTTCGCTGTCTCCGTTTTTCAAGAAATTAGCGATTTTATAGTGGTTATTCCATGAATTTAAAGAGTAATATAAAGTTTTACTAAATTAATTGATAAAAAAATTATAACGATTTTCATATACCACGAAAGAGAGTTTAACGTACATTAATACAAATGTAGAATGTGGTTAGAAATTTTAAAACAACACTAAAAGTATAAGCTTCAGTATATAGAAGCGTTTAACGTAAAACTCAATATTTTCAAGGGGTTAACACATAGATTTTGAGAAAATCTCCAAAAATCTGACAATATTGTTTTAATGCATAGTTGCCTCCTGTACTAATATATGATGATGATCAAAGAGGTTTGAAATTTTTGTTGTCTCCATTTATCTAGAGAATAGCGATTTTATAATGGTTAGTCCAAGAATTTAGGGAGTATTATAAAGTTTTACTAAATTAATTTATAAAAAAATTGAGCGATGCTCATGTACCATGAAAGAGAGTTTAGCATACATTAATACAAATGTAGAATGTAGTTAGAAATTTTAAAACAACACTAAAGATTATATGTTTAAGTATATCAAGCATTTACCAAAAACTCAATATTTTTGAAGGGGGTTAACACATAGATTTTGAGAAAATTTCAAAAATAAGACAATATTGTTTTAATGTATAGTTTCATCCTGCACTAACATATGATGATGTTCAAATAGGTTTTGAGCCTTCGTTGTCTCTGTTTTAAAGAAATTAGCGATTTTATAGTGGTTATTCCATCGATTTAGGGAGTATTATAAAGTTTTACTAAATTAATTGATAAAAAATTATAACGATTTCGATATACCACGAAAGAGAGTTTAACATACATTAATACAAATGTAGAATGTGGTTAGAAATTTTAAAACAACACTAAAAGTATAAGCTTCAGTATATAGAGCGCTTAACGTAAAACTCAATATTTTCGTAGGGTTAGTTAACACATAGATTTTGAGAAAAATTCAAAAATATAACAATATTGCTTTAATGCATAGTTGCCTCCTGTACTAATATATGATGATGTTCAAATAGGTTTGGAGCCTTTGTTGTCTCCATTTCTCTAGAGAATAGCGATTTTATAATGGTTAGTCCACTAATTTAGGGAGTATATGAAGTTTTACTAAATTAATTTCTAAAAAATTGAACGATGCTCATGTACCATTAAAGAGAGTTTAGCATAAATTAATACAAATGTAGAATGTGGTTAGAAATTTTAAAACAACACTAAAGATTATATGTTTATATCAAGCATTTACCAAAAACTCAATATTTTTGAAGGGGTTAACACATAGATTTTGAGAAAATTTCAAAAATATGACAATATTGTTTTAATGTATAGTTGCATCCTGCACTAACATATGATGATGTTCAAATAGGTTTTGAGCCTTCGTTGTCTCCGTTTTCAAGAAATTAGCGATTTTATAGTGGTTATTCCATCGATTTAGGGAGTATTATAAAGTTTTACTAAATTAATTGATAAAAAATTATAACGATCCCCATATACCACGAAAGAGTTTAACATACATTAATACAAATGTAGAATGTGGTTAGAAAATTTAAAACAACACTAAAAGTATAAGCTTCAGTATATAGGCGTTTAACGTAAAACTCAATATTTTTGTAGGGTTAACACATAGATTTTGAGAAAATTTCAAAAATATGACAATATTGTTTTAATGCATAGTTGCATCCTGCACTAACATATGATGATGTTCAAATAGGTTTGGAGCCTTCGTTGTCTCCGTTTTCAAGAAATTAGCGATTTTATAGTGGTTATTCCATCGGTTTAGAAAGTATTATAAGGTTTTACTAAATTAATTGATAAAAAATTATAACGATTCTCATATACCACGAAAGAGAGTTTAACGACATTAATACAAATGTAGAATGTAGTTAGAAATTTTAAAACAACACTAAAAGTATAAGCTTCAGTATATAAATCGATTAACGTAAAACTCAATATTTTAGTAGGGGTTAACACATAGATTTTGAAAAAATTCAAAAAATATGACAATATTGTTTTAATGCATAGTTGCCTCCTGTACTAATATATGATGATGATCAAAGAGGTTTGAAATCTTTGTTGTCTCCATTTCTCTAGAGAATAGCGATTTTATAATGGTTAGTCCAGTAATTTAGGGAGTATATGAAGTTTTACAGAATTAATTTATAAAAAAAGTTGAACGATGCTCATGTACCATGAAAGAGAGTTTAGCATACATTAATACAAATATAGAATGTAGTTAGAAATTTTACAACAACATTAAATATTATATGTTTAAGTATATCAAGCATTTATCAAAAACTTAATATTTTCAAGGGGTTGGTTAACACATAGATTTTGAGAAAATTTCAAAAATAAGACAATATTGTTTTAATGTATAGTTTCATCCTGCACTAACATATGATGATGTTCAAATAGGTTTTGAGCCTTCGTTGTCTCTGTTTTAAAGAAATTAGCGATTTTATAGTGGTTATTCCATCGATTTAGGGAGTATTATAAAGTTTTACTAAATTAATCGATAAAAAATTATAACGATTTCGATATACCACGAAAGAGAGTTTAACATACATTAATACAAATGTAGAATGTGGTTAGAAATTTTAAAACAACACTAAAAAGTATAAGCTTCAGTATATAGAACGCTTAACGAATCTCAATATTTTCGTAGGGTTAGTGAACACAGATTTTGAGAAAATTCAAAAATATAACAATATTGCTTTAATGCATAGTTGCCTCCTGTACTAATATATGATGATGGTCAAAGAGGTTTGGAACCTTTGTTGTCTCCATTTCTCTAGAGAATAGCGATTTTATAATGGTTAGTTCACTAATTTAGGAGTATATGAAGTTTTACTAAATTAATTATAAACAAAATTGAACGATGGTCATGTACCATGAAAGAGAGTTTAACATACATTAATACAAATGTAGAATGTGGTTAAAATTTTAAAACAACACTAAATATTATAGGCTTCAGTATATAAATCATTTACCAATAACTCAATATATTTATAGGTTAACACATAGATTTTGAGAAAATTTTGAAAAATATGACAATATTGTTTTAATGCATAGTTGCCTCATGTACTAATATATGATGATGGTCAAAGAGGTTTGGAACCTTTGTTGTCTCCGCTTTTCAAGAAATTAGCGATTTTATAGTGGTTATTCCACCGATTTAGGGAGTGTTATAAAGTTTTACTAAATTAATTGATAAAAAATTATAACGATCCCCATATACCATAAAGAGAGTTTAACATACATTAATGCAAATGTATAATGAGGTTAGAAAATTTAGAACAACACTAAAAGTATAAGCTTCAAGATATAGAGCGTTTAACGAAAACTCAATATTTTCTAGGAGGTTAACACATAGATTTTGAGAAAATTTCAAAAATATGACAATATTGTTTTAATGCATAGTTGCATCCTGCACTAATGTATGATGATGTTCAATTAGGTTTGGAGCCTCGATGTCTCCGCTTTTCAAGAAATTAGCGAATTTATAGTGGTTATTCAAGGATTTAAGGTGTAATATAAAGTTTTACTAAATTAATTGATAAAAAATTATAACGATTCTCATATACCACGAAAGTGAGTTTAACGTACATTAATACAAATGTAGAATGTGGTTAAAATTTTAAAACAACACTAAAAGTATAAGCTTCAGTATATAGATCGCTTAACGTAAAACTCATTATTTTCGTGGGGTTAGTTAACATGATTTTGAGTAAAATTCAAAAATATAACAATATTGCTTTAATGCATAGTTGCCTCCTGTACTAATATATGATGATGGTCAAAGAGGTTTGGAAACCTTGTTGTCTCCATTTCTCAGAGAATAGCGATTTTATAAAGGGTAGTCCACTAATTTAGGGATTATTTGAAATTTTACTAAATTAATTATAAACAAAATTGAGCGATGCTAATGTACTATGAAAGAGTTTAGCATACATTAATACAAATTTAGAATGTGGTTAAAATTTGAAAACAACACTAAATATTATAGGCTTCAGTATATAAAACATTCAAAAACTTAATATATTTATAGGGGTTAACACTTAGATTTTGAAAATTTCAAAAATATGACAATATTGTTTTAATGCTTAGTTGCTTCCTGTAATATATGATGATGATCAAAGAGGTTTGGAATCTTTGTTGTCTCTATTTCTCTAGAGAATAGCGATTTTATAATGGTTAGTCCACTAATTTATGGATTATATGAAATTTTACTAAATTAATTATAAAGAAAATTGTACGATGCTAATGTATCATGAAAGAGAGTTTAGCATACATTAATACAAATTTGGAATGTGGTTGAAAATTTTAAAACAACACTAAATATTATAGGCTTCAGTATATAAATCATTTACCAAAAACTCAATATATTTATAGGGGATTTTGAGAAAATTTCGAAAAATATGACAATATTGTTTTAATGCATATATGAAGTTTTACAGAATTAATTTATAAAAAAATATTGAACGATCTTCAGGTAACATGAAAGATAGTTTAGCATACATTAATACAAATGTAGAATGTAGTTAGAAATTTTAAAACAACACTAAACATTATATGTTTCAGTATATCAAGCATTTACAAAAAACTTAATATTTTCGAAGGGGGTTAACACATAGATTTTGAGAAAATTTCGAAAATAAGACAATATTTTTTTAATGTGCACTAACATATGATGATTATTCAAGAAATTAGCAATTTTATAGTGGTTACTCCACCGATTTAGAGAGTATTATAAAGTTTTACTAAATTAATTGATAAAAAAATTATAACGATTCACATATACCACGAAAGAGAGTTTAACATACATTAATGAAATGTAGAATGTGGTTAAAATTTTTAAAACAACACTAAAAAGTATAAGTTTCAGTATGTAGAGTGTTTAGCGTAAAACTCAATATTTTCGTAGGGGTTAACACATAGATTTTGAGAAAAATTCAAAAAATATAACAATATTGCTTTAATGCATATTTGCCTCCTATACTAATATATGATGATGTTCAAAGAGGTTTGGAGCCTTGGTTGTCTCCGTTTTTCAAGAAATTAGCGATTTTATAGTGGTTATTCCACCGATTTAGGGAGTGTTATAAAGTTTTACTAAATTAATTGATAAAAAAATTATAACGATCCCCATATACCACGAAAGAGAGTTTAACATACATTAATGCAAATGTATAATGAGGTTAGAAAATTTAGAACAACAAAAGTATAAGCTTCGTATATAGGCGTTTAGCGTAAAACTCAATATTTTCGTGGGAGGTTTAACATAGATTTTGAAAATTTCAAAAATATGACAATATTGTTTTAATGCATAGTTGCATCCTGCACTAATATATGATGATGATCAAAGAGGTTTGGAATCTTTGTTGTCTCCATTTTTCAAGAAATTAGCGATTTTATAGTGGTTATTCCCTCAATTTAGGGAGTATTATAAAGTTTTACTAAATTAATTGATAAAAAATTATAATGATTCTCATATACAAAAACAGAGAGTATAGCATACATTAATACAATTGTAGAATGTGGTTAGAAATTTTAAAACAACACTAAAAGTATAAGCTTCAGTATATAGATCGTTTAGCATTAAAACTCAATATTTTAGTAGGGGTTAACACAAGATTTTGAGAAAATCTCGAAAAATATAACAATATTGTTTTAATGCATAGTTGTCTCATGTACTAATATATGATGATGATTAAAGAGGTTTGAAATCTTTGTTGTCTCCATTTCTAGAGAATATCGATTTTATAATGGTTAGTCCACTAATTTAGGGAGTATATGAAGTTTTACTAAATTAATTATAAACAAAACTGAACGCTGCTAATGTACTATGAAAGAGAGTTTAGCATACATTAATACAAATTTAGAATGTGGTTAAAATTTGAAAAACAACACTAAATATTATAGGCTTCAGTATATAAATCATTTACCAATAACTCAATATATTTATAGGAGATTTTGAGAAAATTTCAAAAAATATGGCAATATTGTTTTAATGCATAGTTGTCTCGTGTACTATATATGATGATGATCAAAGAGGTTTGGAATCTTTGTTGTCTCCATTTCCCTAGAAATAGCGATTTTATAATGGTTAGTCCAGTAATTTAGAGAGTATATGAAGTTTTACAGAATTAATTTATAAAAAAAATATTAAACGATGTTCATGTACCATGAAAGAGAGTTTAGCATACATTAATACAAATGTAGAATTTAGTTAGAAATTTTAAAATAACACTAAAGATTATATGTTTCAGTATATCAAGCATTTACAAAAAAACTCAATATTTTCGAAGGGGTTAACACATAGATTTTGAGAAAATTTCGAAAAATTAGACAATATTGTTTTAATGTATAGTTGCATCCTGCACTAATATATGATGATGATCTAATCGGATTGGAGTCGTCGATGTCTCCATTTTTCAAGAAATTAGCGATTTTATATTAGTTATTCCACTGATTTAGGGAGTAATATAAAGGTTTACTAAATTAATTGATAAAAAAATTATAATGATTCTCATATACAAAAACAGAGAGTATAACGTACATTAATACAATTGTAGAATGTGGTTAGAAATTTTAAAACAACACTAAAAAGTATAAGCTTCAGTATATAGATCGTTTAACGTAAAACTCAATATTTTCGTAGGGGTTAACACCAAGATTTTGAGAAATCTCGAAAAATATAACAATATTGTTTTAATGCATAGTTGTCTCATGTACTAATTTATGATGATGATTAAAGAGGTTTGAAATCTTTGTTGTCTCCATTTCTCCAGAGAATACCGATTTTATAATGGTTAGTACGCTAATTTAGGGAGTATATGAAGTTTTACAGAATTAATTTATAAAAAAATTGAACGATTCTCATGTACCATGAAAGAGAGTTTAGCATACATTAATACAAATGTAGAATGTAGTTAGAAATTTTAAAACAACACTAAAGATTATATGTTTAAGTATATCAAGCATTTACCAAAAACTCAATATTTACACATAGATTTTGAGAAAATTTCGAAAAATAAGACAATATTGTTTTAATGTATAGTTTCATCCTGCACTAGCATATTATGATGTTCAAATAGGTTTTGAGCCTTCGTTGTCTCCGTTTTTAAAGAAATTAGCGATTTTATAGTGGTTATTCCATCGATTTAGGGAGTATTATAAAGTTTTACTAAATTAATCGATAAAAAATTGTAACGATTTCGATATACCACGAAAGAGAGTTTAACATACATTAATACAAATGAGAATGTGGTTAGAAATTTTAAAACAACACTAAAAAGTATAAGCTTCAGTATATAGAGCGTTTAACGTAAAACTCAATATTTTCAGTAGGGTTAACACATAGATTTTGAGAAAAATTCAAAAATATAACAATATTGTTTTAATGCATAGTTGCCTCATGTACTAATATATGATGATGGTCAAAGAGGTTTGGAACCTTTGTTGTCTCCATTTCTCTAGAGAATAGCGATTTTACAAAGGGTAGTCCACTAATTTAGGGATTATTTGAAATTTTACTAAACTAATTATAAACAAAATTGAACGATGCTAATGTACTATGAAAGAGAGTTTAGCATACATTAATACAAATTTAGAATGTGGTTAGAAATTTTAAAACAACACTAAATATTATAGGCTTCAAGATATAAATCATTTACCAAAACTCAATATATTTATAGGGATTTTGAGAAAAATTCAAAAATATAACAATATTGCTTTAATGCATAGTTGCCTCATGTACTAATATATGATGATGGTCAAAGAGGTTTGGAACCTTTGTTGTCTCCATTTCTCTAGAGAATAGCGATTTTATAATGGTTAGTCCACTAATTTAGGGATTATATGAAATTTTACTAAATTAATTATAAAAAAATTGAACGATGCTCATGTACCATGAAAGAGAGTTTAGCATACATTAATACAAATTTAGAATGTGGTTAGAAATTTTAAAACAACACTAAATATTATAGGCTTCAAGATATAAATCATTTACCAAAACTCAATATATTTATAGGGATTTTGAGAAAATTTCAAAAATATGACAATATTGTTTTAATGCATAGTTGCCTCATGTACTAATATATGATGATGATCAAAGAGGTTTGGAACCTTTGTTGTCTCCATTTCTCTAGAGAATAGCGATTTTATAATGGTTAGTCCACTAATTTAGGGAGTATATGAAGTTTTACTAAATTAATTTATAAAAAAATTGAACGATGCTCATGTACCATGAAAGAGAGTTTAGCATACATTAATACAAATGTAGAATGTAGTTAGAAATTTTAAAACAACACTAAAGATTATATGTTTCAGTATATCAAGCATTTACCAAAACTCAATATTTTGAAGGAGGTTGGTTAACACATAGATTTTGAGAAAATTTCAAAAATATGACAATATTGTTTTAATGTATAGTTTCATCCTGCACTAACATATGATGATGTTCAAATAGGTTTTGAGCCTCGTTGTCTCGCTTTTAAAGAAATTAGCGATTTTATAGTGGTTATTCCATCGATTTAGGGAGTATTATAAAGTTTTACTAAATTAATTGATAAAAAATTATAACGATTCTCATATACCACGAAAGAGAGTTTAACATACATTAATATAAATGTAGAATGTGGTTAGAAATTTTAAAACAACACTAAAAGTATAAGCTTCAGTATATAGAGCGCTTAACGTAAAACTCAATATTTTCAGTAGGGTTAACACATAGATTTTGAGAAAATTTCAAAAATATGACAATATTGTTTTAATGCATAGTTGCATCCTGCACTAACATATGATGATGTTCAAATAGGTTTGGAGCCTTCAATGTCTCCAGTTTTTAAGAAATTAGCGATTTTATAGTGGTTATTCCATCGATTTAGGGAGTATTATAAAGTTTTACTAAATTAATTGATAAAAAATTATAACGATTCTCATATACCACGAAAGAGAGTTTAACATACATTAATACAAATGTAGAATGTGGTTAGAAAATTTAGAACAACACTAAAAGTATAAGCTTCAAGATATGAGCATTTAACGTAAAACTAAATATTTTCAGTAGGGTTGGTTAAAACATAGATTTTGTGAAAAATTCAAAAATATAACAATATTGCTTTAATGCATAGTTGCCTCATGTACTAATATATGATGATGTTCAAAGAGGTTTGGAGCCTTCGTTGTCTCTGTTTTTCAAGAAATTAGCGATTTTATAGTGGTTATTCCATCGATTTAGGGAGTATTATAAAGTTTTACTAAATTAATTGATAAAAAGATTATAACGATTCTCATGTACCGCGAAAGAGAGTTTAACATACTTCAATACAAATGGAGAATGTGGTAGAAAATTTAAAACAACACTAAAAAGTATAAGCTTCAGTATATAGAGCGTTTAAAGTAAAACTCAATATTTTCGTAGGGGTTGTTAACACATAGATTTTGAGAAAATTTAAAAAATATGACAATATTGTTTTAATGCATAGTTGCATCCTGCACTAACTTATGATGATGTTCAAATAGGTTTGGAGCCTTCCTTGTCTATGTTTTTCAATAAATTAGCGATTTTATAGCGGTTATTACACCGATTTAGGGAGTAATATAAAGTTTTACTAAATTAATTGATAAATTTTTTATAAAGATTCTCATATACCATGAAAAAGAGTTTAACATACATTAATAGAAATGTAGTATGTCGAACGTTTAACGTAAAACTAAAAATTTTCGTAGGAGTTAACACTTAGATTTTGAGAAAAAATCAAAAAATATAAAAATATTGCTTTAACGCATATTTTCCTTCTGTACTAATATATGATGATGTTCAAAAAGGTTTGGAGCCTTCGTTGTCTCCGTTTTTCAAGAAATTAGCGATTTTATAGTGGTTATTCCACTGATTTAGGGAGTATTATGAAGTTTTACTAAACTAATTGATAAAAAAATTATAACGATCCCCATATATGACGAAAGCGAGTTTAACATATGTTAATACAAATGTAGGATGTGGTTAGAAAATTTAGAACAACACTAAAAAGTATAAGCTTCGCTATATAGAGCGTTTAACGTAAAACTCCATATTTTTGTAGGGGTTAAAACATATATTTTGAGAAAATTTCAAAAAATATGACCATATTGTTTTAATGCATAGTTGCATCCTGCACTAACGTACGATGATGTTCAAATAGGTTTGCAGCCTTCGCTGTCTCTGATTTTCAAAAAATTAGCGATTTTATAGTGGTTATTCCGTGGATTTAGGGAGTAATATAAAGTTTTACTAAATTAATTGATAAAAAAATTATAATGATGCCCATATACCACAAAAGAGAGTTTAACATACATTAATACAAATGTAGAATGTGGTTAGAAAATTTAGAACAACACTAAAAAGTATAAGCTTCAGTATATAGAGCTTAACGTAAAACTCAATATTTTCGTAGGGTTAACACATAGATTTTGAGAAAATTTCAAAAATATGACAATATTGTTTTAATGCATAGTTGCCTCCTGTACTAATATATGATGATGATCAAAGAGGTTTGGAACCTTTGTTGTCTCCATTTTTAAAGAAATTAGCGATTTTATAGTGGTTATTCCATCGATTTAGGGAGTAATATAAAGTTTTACTAAATTAATTGATAAAAAAATTATAATGATGCCCATATACCACAAAAGAGAGTATAACGGACATTAATACAATTTTAGAATGTGGTTAGAAATTTTAAAACAACACTAAAAAGTATAAGCTTCAGTATATAGAGCTTAACGTAAAACTCAATATTTTCGTAGGGTTAACACATAGATTTTGAGAAAATTTCGAAAAATATAACAATATTGTTTTAATGCATAGTTGTCTCCTGTACTAATATATGATGATGATTAAAGAGGTTTGAAATCTTTGTTGTCTCCATTTCTCCAGAGAATACCGATTTTATAACGGTTAGTCCACTAATTTAGGGAGTATATGAAGTTTTACAGAATTAATTGATAAAAAATTATAACGATTCCCATATACCATGAAAGAGAGTTTAACATACATTAATACAAATGTAGAATGTGGTTAGAAATTTTAAAACAACACTAAAGATTATATGTTTCAGTATATCAAGCATTTACCAAAACTCAATATTTTCGTAGGGGTTAACACATAGATTTTGAGAAAATTTACAATAAGACAATATTGTTTTAATGTATAGTTTCATCCTGCACTAACATATGATGATGTTCAAATAGGTTTTGAGCCTTCGTTGTCTCCATTTTTAAAGAAATTAGCGATTTTATAGTGGTTATTCCATCGATTTAGGGAGTATTATAAAGTTTTACTAAATTAGTTGATATAAAAATTATAACGATTTCGATATACCACGAAACAGAGTTTAACATACATTAATACAAATGTAGAATATGGTTAGAAATTTTAAAACAACACTAAAAAGTATAAGCTTCAGTATATAGAGCGTTTAACGTAAAACTCAATATTTTCGTAGGGGTTAGTTAACACAGATTTTGAGAAAAATTCAAAAAATATAACAATATTGCTTTAATGCAAAGTTGCCTCATGTACTAATATATGATGATGGTCAAAGAAGTTTGGAACCTTTGTTGTCTCCATTTTTCTAGAGAATAGCGATTTTATAATGGTTAGTCCACTAATTTAGGAATTATATGAAATTTTACTAAATTAATTATAAACAAAACTGAACGTTGCTAATGTACCATGAAAGAGAGTTTAGCATACATTAATACAAATTTAGAATGTATCTAAAATTATTAAAACAACACTAAATATTATAGGCTTCAGTATATAAATCATTTACCAAAAACTCAATATATTTATAGGGGTTAACACATAGATTTTGAAAAATTTTCGAAAAATATGACAATATTTTTATTAATGCATAGTTGCTTAATGTACTAATATATGATGATGATAAAAGAGGTTTGAAATCTTTGTTGTCTCCATTTCTCTAGAGAATAGCAATTTTATAAATGTTAGTCCAGTAATTTAGGGAGTATAAGAAGTTTTACTAAATTAATTTATAAAAAAATTGAGCGATGCTCATGTACCATGAAAGAGAGTTTAACATACATTAATACAAATGTAGAATGTAGTTAAAAATTTTAAAACAACACTAAAGATTATATGTTTCAGTATATCAAGCATTTACCAAAAACTCAATATTTTTGAAGGGGTTAACACATAGATTTTGAGAAAATTTAAAATAAGACAATATTGTTTTAATGTATAGTTTCATCCTGCACTAACATATGATGATGTTCAAATAGGTTTTGAGCCTTCGTTGTCTCCATTTTTAAAGAAATTAGCGATTTTATAGTGGTTATTCCATCGATTTAGGGAGTATTATAAAGTTTTACTAAATTAATTGATAAAAATTATAACGATTTCATATACCACGAAAGAGAGTTTAACATACATTAATACAAATGTAGAATGTGGTTAGAAATTTTAAAACAACACTAAAAAGTATAAGCTTCAGTATATAGAGCGTTTAACGTAAAACTCAATATTTTCGTAGGGGTAAGTTAACACAGATTTTGAGAAAAATTCAAAAAATATAACAATATTGCTTTAATGCAAAGTTGCCTCATGTACTAATATATGATGATGGTCAAAGAAGTTTGGAACCTTTGTTGTCTCCATTTTTCTAGAGAATAGCGATTTTATAATGGTTAGTCCACTAATTTAGGAATTATATGAAATTTTACTAAATTAATTGATAAAAAATTGAGCGATGCTCATGTACCATGAAAGAGAGTTTAGCATACATTAATACAAATGTAGAATGTAGTTAAAAATTTTAAAACAACACTAAATATTATAGGCTTCAGTATATAAATCATTTACCAAAACTCAATATATTTATAGGGTTAACACATAGATTTTGAAAAATTTTCGAAAAATATGACAATATTTTTATTAATGCATAGTTGCTTAATGTACTAATATATGATGATGATAAAAGAGGTTTGAAATCTTTGTTGTCTCCATTTCTCTAGAGAATAGCAATTTTATAAATGTTAGTCCAGTAATTTAGGGAGTATAAGAAGTTTTACAGAATTAATTTATTAAAAAAATTGAACGATGCTCATGTACTATGAAAGAGAGTTTAGCATACATTAATACAAATGTAGAATGTAGTTAAAAATTTTAAAACAACACTAAAGATTATATGTTTAAATATATCAAGCATTTACCAAAATTAATTTATAAAAAAATTATAACGATTTCGATATACCTCGAAAGAGAGTTTAACATACATTAATACAAATGTAGAATGTGGTTAGAAATTTTAAAACGACACTAAAAAGTATAAGCTTCAGTATATAGAGCGTTTAACGTAAAACTCAATATTTTCGTAGGGGTTAACAAATATATTTTGAGAAAATTTCAAAAAATATAACAATATTGCTTTAATGCATATTTGCTTATACTGTTTGTTAACCCCTACGAAAATATTGAGTTTGGAGCCTTCGCTGTTTCAAATATGTTTGGAGCCTTCGCTGTTTCCATTTTTCAAGAAATTAGCGATTTTATAGTGGTTATTCCACCGATTTATGGAGTATTATAAAGTTTTACTAAATTAATTGATAAAACAATTATAAAGATTCCCATATACCACGAAAGAGAGTTTAACATACATTGATGCAAATGTAGAATGTGGTTAAAATTTTTAAAACAACACTAAAAAGTATAAGCTTCAGTATGTAGAGTGTTTAGCGTAAAACTCAATATTTTCGTAGAGGTTAACACATAGATTTTGAGAAAAATTCAAAAAATATAACAATATTGCTTTAATGCATATTTGCCTCCTGTACTAATATATGATGATGTTCAAAGAGGTTTGGAGCCTTCTTTGTCTCCGTTTTTTAAGAAATTAGCGATTTTATAGTGGTTATTCCACTGATTTACGAAGTATTATAAAGTTTTAATAAATTAATTGATAAAAAAATTATAACGATCCCCATATACCACGAAAGAGAGTTTAACATACATTAATACAAATGTAGAATGTGGTTAGAAAATTTAGAACAACACTAAAAAGTATAAGCTTCAGTATATAGAGCGTTTAATGTAAAACTCAATATTTTCGTAGGGGTTAACACATAGATTTTGAGAAAATTTCAAAAAATATGACAATATTGTTTTAATGGATAGTTGCATCCTGCACTAACGTTCGATGATGTTCAAATAGGTTTGGAGCCATCGCTGTCTCTGTTTTTCAGGAAATTAACGATTTTATAGTGGTAATTCTGTGGATTTAGGGAGTAATATAAAGTTTTAGTAAATTAATTGATAAAAAATTATAACGATTCCCATATACCATGAAAGAGAGTTTAACATACATTAATACAAATGTAGAATGTGGTTAGAAATATTAAAACAACACTAAAAGTATAAGCTTCAGTATATAGATCCTTTAACGAAAACTCAATATTTTAAGTAGGGGTTAACACATAGATTTTGAGAAAATCTCAAAAATATGACAATATTGTTTTAATGCATAGTTGTCTCCTGTACTAATATATGATGATGATTAAAGAGGTTTGAAATCTTTGTTGTCTTCATTTCTAGAGAATACGATTTTATAATGGTTAGTCCACTAATTTAGGAGTATATGAAGTTTTACTAAATTAATTTATAAAAAATTGAGCGATGCTCATGTACCATGAAAGAGAGTTTAGCATACATTAATACAAATGTAGAATGTAGTTAAAAATTTTAAAACAACACTAAAGATTATATGTTTCAGTATATCAAGCATTTACCAAAACTCAATATTTTTGAAGGAGGTTGGTTAACACATAGATTTTGAGAAAAATTAAAATAAGACAATATTGTTTTAATGCATAGTTGCATCCTGCACTAACATATGATGATGTTCAAATAGGTTTGGAGCCTTCGCTGTTTCCATTTTTCAAGAAATTAGCGATTTTATAGTGGTTATTCGTGGATTTAGGGAGTAATATAAAGTTTTAGTAAATTAATTGATAAAAAATTATAACGATTCCCATATACCATGAAAGAGAGTTTAACGTACATTAATACAAATGTAGAATGTGGTTAGAAATATTAAAACAATACTAAAAAGTATAAGCTTCAGTATATAGATCCTTTAACGTAAAACTCAATATTTTCGTAGGGGGTTAACACCTAGATTTTGAGAAAATCTCGAAAAATATGACAATATTTTTTTAATGCATAGTTGTCTCCTGTACTAATATATGATTATGATTAAAGAGGTTTGAAATCTTTGTTGTCTTCATTTCTCTAGAGAATACCGATTTTATAATGGTTAGTCCACTAATTTAGGGAGTATATGAAGTTTTACAGAATTAATTTATAAAAAAATTGAACGATGCTCATGTACCTTGAAAGTGAGTTTAGTATACATAAATACAAATGTAAAATGTAGTTAGAAATTTTAAAACAACACTAAAGATTATATGTTTCAGTATATCAAGCATTTACCAAAAACTCAATATTTTTGAAGGAGGTTGGTTAACACATAGATTTTGAGAAAAATTAAAATAAGACAATATTGTTTTAATGTATAGTTTCATCCAGCACTAACATATGATGATGTTCAAATAGGTTTTGAGCCTTCGTTGTCTCCGTTTTTAAAGAAATTAGCGATTTTATAGTGGTTATTCCATCGATTTAGGGAGTATTATAAAGTTTGACTAAATTAATTGATAAAAAAATTATAACGATTTCGATATACCAAGAAATAGAGTTAAACATACATTAATATAAATTAGAATATGGTTAGAAATTTTAAAACAACACTAAAAAGTATAAGCTTCAGTATATAGAGCGTTTAGTGTAAAACTCAATATTTTCGTAGCGGTTAACACATAGATTTTGAGAAAATTTCAAAAAATGACAATATTGTTTTAATGCATAGTTGCATCCTGCACTAACATATGATGATGTTCAAATAAGTTTGGAGCCTTCAATGTCTCCAGTTTTTAAGAAATTAGCGATTTTATAGTGGTTATTCCACCGATTTAGTGGGTATTATAAATTTTTACTAAATTAATTGATAAAAGAATTATAACAATTCTCATATACCACTAAAGAGAATTTAACAAATATCAATACAAATGAAGAATGTGGTTACAAAATTTAAAACCACACTAAAAAATATAAGCTTCAGTATATAGAGCGTTTAACGTAAAACTAAATATTTTCGCAGGGGGTTGGTTAAAACATAGATTTTGTGAAAAATTCAAAAAATATAACAATATTGCTTTAATGCATAGTTGCCTCATGTACTAATATATGATGATGTTCAAAGAGGTTTGGAGCCTTCGTTGTCTCTGTTTTTCAAGAAATTAGCGATTTTATAGTGGTTATTCCATCGATTTAGGGAGTATTATAAAGTTTTTCTAAATTAATTGATAAATAAATTATAACGATTCTCATATACCACGGAAGAGAGTTTAACATACATTAATATAAATGTAGAATGTGGTTAGAAAATTTAGAACAACACGAAAAAGTATAAGCTTCAAGATATAGAGCGCTTAACGTAAAACTCAATATTTTAGTAGGGGTTAACACATAGATTTTGAGAAAATTTCAAAAATATAACAATATTGTTTTACTTCATAGTTGCATCCTGCACTAACATATGGTGATGTTCAAATAGGTTTGGAGCCTTCAATGTCTCTTTTTCAAGAAATTAGCGATTTTATAGTGGTTATTCCATCGATTTAGGGAGTATTATAAAGTTTTACTAAATTAATTGATAAAAAATTATAACGATTCTCATATACCACGGAAGAGAGTTTAACATACATTAATATAAATGTAGAATGTGGTTAGAAAATTTAGAACAACACGAAAAAGTATAGGCTTCAGTATATAGAGCGTTTAACGTAAAACTCGATATTTTAGTAGGGGTTAACACATAGATTTTGAGAAAATTTCAAAAAATATAACAATATTGTTTTACTTCATAGTTGCATCCTGCACTAACATATGGTGATGTTCAAATAGGTTTGGAGCCTTCGTTGTCTCTGTTTTTCAAGAAATTAGCGATTTATAGTGGTTATTCCACCGGTTTAGGGAGTATTATAAAGTTTTACTAAATTAATCGATAAAAAAATTATAACGATTTCCATATACCACGAAAGAGAGTTTAACATATATTAATACAAATGTAGAATGTGATTATAAATTTTAAAAAACACTAAAAAGTATAAGCTTCAGTATGTAGAGAGTTTAACGTAAAACTCAATATTTTTGTATGGGTTGTTAACACATAGATTTTGAAAAAAATTCCAAAAATATAACAATATTACTTTAATGTATAGTTACCTCCTGTAGTAATATATGATGATGATCAAAGAGGTTTGGAACCTTTGTTGCCTCTATTTCTTTAGAGAATAGTGATTTTATAATGGTTACTTCAATAATTTAGGGATTATATGAAATTTTACTAAATTAATTTCTAAAAAAATTGAACGATGCTCATGTACCATTAATGAGAGTTTGACAAACATTAATACAAATGTAGAATGCGGTTAGAAATTTTAAAACAACACTAAAGATTATATGTTTCAATATATCAAGCATTTACCAAAAGCTCAATATTTACACATAGATTTTGAAAAAAATTCGAAAAATATGACAATATTGTTTTAATGCATAGTTGCCTCCTGTACTAATATATGATGATGTTCAAAGAGGTTTGGAACCTTTGTTGTCTCCATTTTTAAAGAAATTAGCGATTTTATAATGGTTAGTCCACTAATTTAGGGAGTATTATAAAGTTTTACTAAATTAATTGATAAAAAATTATAACGATTCTCATATACCACGAAAGAGAGTTTAACATACATTAATACAAATGTAGAATGTGGTTAGAAATTTTAAAACAACACTAAAAAGTATAAGCTTCAGTATATAGAAGCGTTTAACGTAAAACTCAATATTTTCGTAGGGTTAGTTAACACATAGATTTTGAGAAAAATTCAAAAATATAACAATATTGCTTTAATGCATAGTTGCCTCCTGTACTAATATATGATGATGATCAAAGAGGTTTGGAACCTTTGTTGTCTCCATTTCTCTAGAGAATAGCGATTTTATAATGGTTAGTCCACTAATTTAGGAATTATATGAAATTTTACTAAATTAATTGATAAAAAATTATAACGATTCTCATATACCATGAAAGAGAGTTTAACATACATTAATACAAATGTAGAATGTGGTTAGAAATTTTAAAACAACACTAAAGATTATATGTTTCAGTATATCAAGCATTTACCAAAAACTCAATATTTTAGTAGGGGTTAACACATAGATTTTGAGAAAATTTCAAAAAATATAACAATATTGTTTTAAATCTTTGTTGTCTCCATTTTTAAGAAATTAGCGATTTTATAATGGTTAGTCCACTAATTTAGGGAGTATATGAAGTTTTACTAAATTAATTTATAAAAAATTGAACGATGGTCATGTACCATGAAAGAGAGTTTAACATACATTAATACAAATGTAGAATGTGGTTAGAAATTTTAAAACAACACTAAAGATTATATGTTTCAGTATATCAAGCATTTACCAAAAACTCAATATTTTGAAGGAGGTTGGTTAACACATAGATTTTGAGAAAATTTCAAAAATATGACAATATTGTTTTAATGCATAGTTGCATCCTGCACTAACATATGATGATGTTCAAATAGGTTTTGAGCCTCGTTGTCTCGCTTTTAAAGAAATTAGCGATTTTATAGTGGTTATTCCATCGATTTAGGAGTATTATAAAGTTTTACTAAATTAATTGATAAAAAATTATAACGATTCTCATATACCATGAAAGAGAGTTTAACATACATTAATATAAATTAGAATATGGTTAGAAATTTTAAAACAACACTAAAAAGTATAAGCTTCAGTATATAGAAGTTTAGTGTAAAACTCAATATTTTCAGAAGCACACATAGATTTTGAGAAAATTTCAAAAATATGACAATATTGTTTTAATGCATAGTTGCATCCTGCACTAACATATGATGATGTTCAAAGAGGTTTGGAGCCTTCGTTGTCTCCATTTTTTAAGAAATTAGCGATTTTATAGTGGTTATTCCAATCGATTTAGGAGTATTATAAAGTTTTACTAAATTAATTGATAAAAGAATTATAACGATTCTCATATACCACTAAAGAGAGTTTAACATACATTAATACAAATGTAGAATGTGGTTAGAAATTTTAAAACAACACTAAAAAGTATAAGCTTCAGTATATGAGCGCTTAACGTAAAACTAAATATTTTCAGTAGGGTTGGTTAAAAACATAGATTTTGAGAAAAATTCAAAAATATAACAATATTGCTTTAATGCATAGTTGCCTCATGTACTAATATATGATGATGTTCAAAGAGGTTTGGAGCCTTCGTTGTCTCGTTTTCAAGAAATTAGCGATTTTATAGTGGTTATTCCATCGATTTAGGGAGTATTATAAAGTTTTACTAAATTAATTGATAAAAAATTATAACGATTCTCATATACCACTTGAAGAGAGTTTAACATACATTAATATAAATGTAGAATGTGGTTAGAAATTTTAAAACAACACGAAAAAGTATAAGCTTCAGTATATAGAGCGTTTAACGTAAAACTCAATATTTTAGTAGGGGTTAACACATAGATTTTGAGAAAATTTCAAAAAATATAAAAATATTGTTTTAATGCATAGTTGCATCCTGCACTAACATATGATGATGTTCAAATAGGTTTGGAGCCTTCGTTGTCTCTGTTTTTCAAGAAATTAGCGATTTTATAGTGGTTATTCCACCGATTTAGGGAGTATTATAAAGTTTTACTAAATTAATCGATAAAAAAATTATAACGATTTCCATATACCACTAAAGAGAGTTTAACATACATTAATACAAATGTAGAATGTGGTTAGAAATTTTAAAACAACACTAAAAAGTATAAGCTTCAGTATATAGAGCTTAACGTAAAACTCAATATTTTAGTAGGGGTTAACACATAGATTTTGAGAAAAATTCAAAAAATATAACAATATTGCTTTAATGCATAGTTGCCTCCTGTACTAATATATGATGATGTTCAAAGAGGTTTGGAATCTTTGTTGTCTCCATTTCTCTAGAGAATAGCGATTTTATAATGGTTAGTCCACTAATTTAGGAGTATTATGAAGTTTTACTAAATTAATTGATAAAAAATTATAACGATTCTCATATACCATGAAAGAGAGTTTAGCATACATTAATACAAATGTAGAATGTGGTTAAAAATTTTAAACAACACTAATGATTATATGCTTCAGTATATAAAGCATTTACCAAAAACTCAATATTTTCGTAGGGGTTAACACATAGATTTTGAGAAAATTTCAAAAAATATGAAAATATTGTTTTAAATCTTTGTTGTCTCCATTTCTCTAGAGAATAGCGATTTTATAGTGGTTATTCCAATCGATTTAGGAGTATTATGAAGTTTTACTAAATTAATTGATAAAAAATTATAACGATTCCCATATACCATGAAAGAGAGTTTAGCATACATTAATACAAATTTAGAATGTAGTTAGAAATTTTAAAACAACACTAAAGATTATATGTTTCAGTATATCAAGCATTTACCAAAACTCAATATTTTAGTAGGGGTTAACACATAGATTTTGAGAAAATTTCAAAAATAAGACAATATTGTTTTAATGTATAGTTTCATCCTGCACTAACATATGATGATGTTCAAATAGGTTTTGAGCCTTTGTTGTCTCTGTTTTAAAGAAATTAGCGATTTTATAGTGGTTATTCCATCGATTTAGGGAGTATTATAAAGTTTTACTAAATTAATCGATAAAAAATTATAACGATTCTCATATACCACGAAATGGAGTTTAACATACATTAATACAAATGTAGAATATGGTTAGAAATTTTAAAACAACACTAAAAAGTATAAGCTTCAGTATATAGAGCGCTTAACGTAAAACTCAATATTTTAGTAGGGGTTAACACATAGATTTTGAAAAAATTCAAAAATATAACAATATTGCTTTAATGTATAGTTACCTCCTGTAGTAATATATGATGATGATCAAAGAGGTTTGGAACCTTTGTTGCCTCTATTTCTTTAGAGAATAGTGATTTTATAATGGTTACTTCAATAATTTAGGAATTATATGAAATTTTACTAAATTAATTGATAAAAAATTGAGCGATGCTCATGTACCATGAAAGAGAGTTTAACAAACATTAATACAAATGTAGAATGCGGTTAGAAATTTTAAAACAACACTAAAGATTATATGTTTCAATATATCAAGCATTTACCAAAAGCTCAATATTTACACATAGATTTTGAAAAAAATTCGAAAAATATGACAATATTGTTTTAATGTAAAGTTGTATCCTGCAGTAACATATGATGATGTTCAAATAGGTTTTGAGCCTTCTTTGTCTCCATTTTTAAAGAAATTAGCGATTTTATAATAGTTATTCCATCGGTTTAGGGAGTATTATAAAGTTTTACTAAATTAATCGATAAAAAATATATAACGATTTCGATATACCACAAAAGAGAGTTTAACATACATTAATACAAATGTAGAATGTGGTTAGAAATTTTAAAACAACACTAAAAAGTATAAGCTTCAGTATATAGAGCGTTTAACGTAAAACTCATTATTTTCGTAGGGGTTAGTTAACACAGATTTTGAGTAAAATTCAAAAAATATAACAATATTGCTTTAATGCATAGTTGCCTCCTGTACTAATATATGATGATGGTCAAAGAGGTTTGAAACCGTTGTTGTCTCCATTTCTCTAGAGAATAGCGATTTTATAATGGTTAGTCCACTAATTTAGGAATTATATGAAATTTTACTAAATTAATTATAAACAAAACTGAATGTTGCTAATGTACCATGAAAGAGAATTTAGCATACATTAATACAAATGTAGAATGTGGTTAGAAATTTTAAAACAACACTAAATATTATAGGCTTCAGTATATAAAGCATTTACCAAAAACTCAATATATTTATAGGGTTAACACATAGATTTTGAGAAAATGTTGAAAAATATGACAATATTGTTTTAAATCTTTGTTGTCTCCATTTTTCTAGAGAATAGCGATTTTATACTGGTTAGTCCAGTAATTTTGGGAGTATATGAAGTTTTACAGAATTAATTTATAAAAAAAGTTGAACGATGCTCATGTACCATGAAAGAGAGTTTAGCATACATTAATACAAATATAGAATGTAGTTAGAAATTTTACAACAACATTAAATATTATATGTTTAAGTATATCAAGCATTTATCAAAAACTTAATATTTTCGAAGGGGGTTGGTTAACACATAGATTTTGAGAAAATTTCGAAAAATAAGACAATATTGTTTTAATGTATAGTTTCATCCTGCACTAACATATGATGATGTTCAGATAGGTTTTGAGCCTTCGTTGTCTCCGTTTTTAATGAAATTAGCGATTTTATAGTGGTTATTCCATCGGTTTAGAAAGTATTATAAGGTTTTACTAAATTAATCGATAAAAAAATTATAACGATTTCGATATACCACGAAATGGAGTTTAACATACATTAATACAAATGTAGAATATGGTTAGAAATTTTAAAACAACACTAAAAAGTATAAGCTTCAGTATATAGAGCGTTTAACGTAAAACTCAATATTTTCGTAAGGGTTAGTGAACACAGATTTTGAGAAAAATTCAAAAAATATAACAATATTTCTTTAATGCATAGTTACCTCCTGTACTAATATATGATGATGGTCAAAGAGGTTTGGAACCTTTGTTGTCTCCATTTCTCTAGAGAATAGCGATTTTATAACGGTTAGTCCACTAATTTAGGGATTATGTGAAATTTTACTAAATTATTTATAAACAAAATTGAACGATGCTAATATACCATGAAAGATAGTTTAGCATACATTAATACATATTTAGAATGTGGTTAAACTTTTTATAAAAACACTAAATATTATAGGCTTCAGTATATAAAACATTTACAAAAACTTAATATATTTATAGGGGTTAACACTTAGATTTTGAGAAAATTTCAAAAAATATGACAATATTGTTTTAATGCTTAGTTGCTTCCTGTACTAATATATGATGATGATCAAAGAGGTTTGGAATCTTTGTTGTCTCTATTTCTCTAGAGAATAGCGATTTTATAATGGTTAGTCCACTAATTTATGGATTATATGAAATTTTACTAAATTAATTATAAAGAAAATTGTACGATGCTAATGTATCATGAAAGAGAGTTTAGCATACATTAATACAAATTTGGAATGTGGTTGAAAATTTTAAAACAACACTAAATATTATAGGCTTCAGTATATAAATCATTTACCAAAAACTCAATATATTTATAGGGGATTTTGAGAAAATTTCGAAAAATATGACAATATTGTTTTAATGCATATATGAAGTTTTACAGAATTAATTTATAAAAAAATTGAACGATGCTCAGGTAACATGAAAGAGAGTTTAGCATACATTAATACAAATGTAGAATGTAGTTAGAAATTTTAAAACAACACTAAACATTATATGTTTCAGTATATCAAGCATTTACAAAAAACTTAATATTTTCGAAGGGGGTTAACACATAGATTTTGAGAAAATTTCGAAAATAAGACAATATTTTTTTAATGTGCACTAACATATGATGATTATTCAAGAAATTAGCAATTTTATAGTGGTTATTCCATCGATTTAGGGAGTATTATAAAGTTTTACTAAATTAATTGATAAAAAAATTATAACGATTCACATATACCACGAAAGAGAGTTTAACATACATTAATGAAATGTAGAATGTGGTTAAAATTTTTAAAACAACACTAAAAAGTATAAGTTTCAGTATGTAGAGTGTTTAGCGTAAAACTCAATATTTTCGTAGGGGTTAACACATAGATTTTGAGAAAAATTCAAAAAATATAACAATATTGCTTTAATGCATATTTGCCTCCTATACTAATATATGATGATGTTCAAAGAGGTTTGGAGCCTTGGTTGTCTCCGTTTTTCAAGAAATTAGCGATTTTATAGTGGTTATTCCACCGATTTAGGGAGTGTTATAAAGTTTTACTAAATTAATTGATAAAAAAATTATAACGATCCCCATATACCACGAAAGAGAGTTTAACATACATTAATGCAAATGTATAATGAGGTTAGAAAATTTAGAACAACACTAAAAAGTATAAGCTTCAGTATATAGAGCGTTTAACGTAAAACTCAATATTTTCGTAGGAGGTTAACACATAGATTTTGAGAAAATTTCAAAAAATATGACAATATTGTTTTAATGCATAGTTGCATCCTGCACTAATGTATGATGATGTTCAATTAGGTTTGGAGCCTTCGATGTCTCCGTTTTTCAAGAAATTAGCGAATTTATAGTGGTTATTCCGCGGATTTAAGGTGTAATATAAAGTTTTACTAAATTAATTGATAAAAAATTATAACGATTCTCATATACCACGAAAGTGAGTTTAACGTACATTAATACAAATGTAGAATGTGGTTAAAAATTTTAAAACAACACTAAAAAGTATAAGCTTCAGTATATAGATCGTTTAACGTAAAACTCAATATTTTCGTAGGGGTTAACACATAGATTTTGAGAAGATCTCGAAAAATATGACAATATTGTTTTAATGCATAGTTGCCTCATGTACTAATATATGATGATGATCAAAGAGGTTTGAAATCTTTGTTGTCTTCATTTCTCGAGAGAATAACGATTTTATAATAGTTAGTCCACTAATTTAGGGAGTATATGAAGTTTTACACAATTAATTTATAAAAAAAATTGAACGATGGTCATGTACCATGAAAGAGAGTTTAGCATACGTTAATACAAATGTAGAATGTAGTTAGAAATTTTAAAACAACACTAAAGATTATATGTTTCAGTATATCAAACATTTACCAAAAACTCAATATTTTTGAAGGGGGTTACACATAGATTTTGAGAAAATTTCAAAAAATTAGACAATATTGTTTTAACTTATAGTTTCATCTTGCACTAACATATGATGATGTTCAAATAGGTTTTGAGCCTTCGTTGTCTCTGCTTTTAAAGAAATTAGCGATTTTATAGTGGTTATTCCATCGATTTAGGGAGTATTATAAAGTTTTACTAACTTAGTTGATAAAAAAATTATAACGATCTCCATATACCACGAAAGAGAGTTTAACATACATTAATACAAATGTAGAATGTGGTTAGAAAATTTAGAACAACACTAAAAAGTGTAAGCTTCAGTATATAGAGCGTTTAACGTAAAACTCAATATTTTCGTAGGGGTTTAACACATAGATTTTGAGAAAAATTCAAAAAATATGACAACATTGTTTTAATGCATAGTTGCATCCTGCACTAATGTATGATGATGTTCAAATAGGTTTTGAGCCTTCGTTGTCTCCGTTTTCAAGAAATTAGCGATTTTATAGTGGTTATTCCACGGATTTAAGGAGTAATATAAAGTTTTACTAAATTAATTGATAAAAAATTATAACGATTCTCATATACCACGAAAGAGAGTTTAGCATACATTAATACAAATGTAGAATGTGGTTAGAAATTTTAAAACAACACTAAAAAGTGTAAGCTTCAAGATATAGATCGTTTAACGTAAAACTCAATATTTTCGTAGGGGTTTAACACATAGATTTTGAGAAAAATTCAAAAAATATGACAACATTGTTTTAATGCATAGTTACATCCTGCACTAACGTATGATGATGTTCAAATAGGTTTGGAGCCTTCGCTGTCTCCGTTTTTCAAGAAATTAGCGATTTTATAGTGGTTATTCCACGGATTTAAGGAGTAATATAAAGTTTTACTAAATTAATTGATAAAAAAATTATAACGATTCTCATATACCACGAAAGAGAGTTTAACGTACATTAATACAAATGTAGAATGTGGTTAGAAATTTTTAAACAACACTAAAAAATATAAGCTTCAGTATATAGATCGTTTAACGTAAAACAGAATAACTGAATTAACCAATCCATAACTAAACCGAAATCTAAATGCCCAGGACTAGTGCACATGGATTTCTCTTGCAAGCGTTTTCCGGACGTCAAACAACCAATTCAAAACTGGTATGCACAAGAGGAGTGCAATTATTTAATTAAAAAAAAAAAAAAATTAGGATGGTTCCAATTGGAAAATACATTGTCTAGTAAAACAAAATATGCAGTGGCATACAAAAATCATAATGATACAAAATAAGTCGGACGTCAAACAACCAATTCAAAACTGGCATGCACAAGATGATTGGCAACTATTTGAACGGGCCTTGTGGTCCAATGGTAGTGGACGGGCCTTGGATGTAAACACATTCCGGATTCGATTTTCCTGCTGCGAAAACTAAGTCACATTGTTCTGCTTACCACGGCTGCGGATACGTCCGTATGAAAACCCGGGAGAGGGCCTGTCGTGGGCTACACCTCCCACCTGGGGATTAGGTCTGTGTCTTCAATAGACCCGGATTTAACCCTTTTTTCTTAAAAAAAAATGGCAACTATTTAATTAAAACAAAAAATTAGGATGGTTCCAATAGGAAAATACATTGTCTAAACATGCAGTGGCAAACAAAAATCATAATGATACAAAACAAGTCACATGCAGAGGCGGGTGTAGATGGGTGTGAGTGGCATACAGACCACAAAAATCATAATGATACAAAATAAGTGACATCCGGAGGCGGGTCTAGATGGGACATACGGATCGAGGCGGATCTAGATGGGTCATACCTATAATGCTGCACGTTTTTCAAAATGACACGATAAGCTTGGCAAATAATATTCTCCAGTTTCAATATCAATGATGTTTTAGGTGATTATTTTTGTTTCACGATAGATGATTTTTCAATATATATGATATTTTAGATGATTGTTTTTGTTTCACGATAGACAATGTTGTCAACTTTAATTTTATCAAAAACTCTGTAACCAATTGTATTTTTTTTTATAATTAAATAAATTAGCTTTAAATTATATTTCAATGATTTTTTGTTTAGAAAAGATAATTTTTTAATATGTGTGCGAACCAAAATTTTATCTGGATGGAGGGAGTACTATCTATATATATAAAGTAGATTTTTCTCTCTTCTTATGACATGTGGAATGGGCGTTTGTTGACATGTGTTCTCTTTTTTTGTCTTTTTATATTTTAGATCCTTCTTCTTTTAGACTATTGCAATTTGGTTCATTATTTTCTACTTATGCACTATCTAATCCTTCTCACACTAACTATCATCATTTGAAGGTTGATAATCTATTTTATTGTTCAAAAAATTGCAAAACGAATAAAGAAATAAGTAAAAAAATATAAATGTATTTTAATATTTAATTTATTCACTGCTAAAAATAACATAAACTTTCGCTATTTTATTATTTTTTACTATTTTCTATTATTTCATTTACAACTATATATTTATCTTAATATTCACTAAACTAAATCAAAACACATAATCTAAACATAAAACCTCCATAATCATAGAGAAAAAATACCAAAGTAACACTAACTCAATAAATGTCCAGAGCTCAAAGGCGATCAAGAACGAAAATTAACTTACCCCACTTTATCATTGAGTGTCTTGGCCAGAACAATAAAAAATCAGAAAAATGTAGAAAGATAATTTTGAGATAAAACAATCGCTCGAACACAAAGGAGCGTGATCAAAGACCAATGCAAAGAACCAAGAAAGCAGGTTAGAGGAAAAATAATCAACAGAAGGCTAAAATCACCACGAATCAGGAAGAGACATACATAACGAACGATAAGGACAACCACCAGCTAAGAAATAAGAATCACCTCACAAACTAAACAAGCACAAACAAGACGTCTATGCAAGTGAAGAACCACAAAACTCTGGATAGAAGGGACCAAAGCTCCAAGAGACTAATACCACACACTTATACTAAGGGAAGCAAGGGAAGAAGAGAACAACCTGGGTGAGGGAGAACGGAAGCCAACTCAGAAACCGAGCTTCGGACTTGAGACCAGAAACAATCTTCCAAATCTACAGAGCATATTCGCAGGAGAACACTATCCAAATCTGGAGTGGCAAACATGGCGAAAGGGAGAGTCACAGAGACGCAAGCAACCATGAAAGTTGCAATGAGATGAGGGAACATAGATGGAAAGGTAGATAAAACGAAATCATTCAATCGCGGAGCCGTCGTCGAGCTATAGAAGTCAGATCACCAAAAACCATATCTTGAAAACTAAGACGAGAAGGGACTATCGATGGTAAGCCAACGACGAGGAAAACAACTTCACAGACGACTAAACTCTGACCCAACCCAGGGAGATGCAGTTCCTAACATGAGCCGAAATCTAAGGAAAAAGAGGAGAAAAAGGTGAGAAAAAACAAGAGCACATATGTGAGTCTTTTACGGTGATGGCGAGAATCACAGCATAACGGAAAGGTAAACGAAATGCATAGATGGTGACGGCTCAATGTAAAAATATAGGGAGAGAGCACAAAACATCTTTAAAAAGTAATGTTCAAATAATTAGAAAAAATATTAATATTTACCCTGAAACTATTAGCCTTAAATTCAACAAATGACTAAATGTAAAATTATTGAAATTCAACATGTATTACATCACAAACTCACTCCACCACTAATAAGGTATTAATATACCCACACCAACACACTATTAAAAATACAAACACATAATATGTTAGCATATCACATATTACTACATAACATAATAAAAATACCAAATAATGTTCTTAGCAAATAAAGACGATCACATAATTAGCTAGCTATATGATCCGAAAAATAATAATTAACAACAATAAAACAATATTCGCGCGGATATGCCCCTAGTTTTTTATAAAAAAAGTATTCAATATGATTTAAGTATGGGTAGTGTACGTATCTCTCTGAAATTTGAACGGTCTTCTTTTTTTTCATGGTTATAAATAAGATAAAAAGACACACCAAGGTTTTCTCACACCATTTTTAAACAGCTATTTGGTCTTTCATTGTTGCTTAAAACAACGATTCTCGTGTTACGTTTGATATTCCCACAATCCCTTTATACATACATATAATAACCTCACAAAAAAATTTAGAATATGGAAGTAATAAGTTCTTTAATGTCTTCTTTTCTGCTTAAATTCATCCACAAAGACTTCCACGAGATTTACTCAAGAATGTCAGTCTTCGATCGCATGCTACTTCTTGTAAGTAATTAAACGTTAGTATTACTACATACATGCATTCACGTAGAAACGCATAGATACGACAATGATATCAAAATTTAGTTAATTCATTCCCAAAAGAAAGATGTTTCTTTTACAAAACAGAATAACAGATTATGTTATCATTAAATTAAGTGTCAGAAGACTCCATGCAAAATTCTTTGTTGTTAATAACCAGAGCCTATCCTAGAGGTGTGGGGTCCTATTCAAATTTCTTTTTAATTTAAAATTAAAGATATTTTTAGCGATTTTTAGTAAAAATTAATGTAAATTTTTTAAAAATATAAAGTTTGAAGTTTACTGACATAAAAATATATATAATTATTTTAATTATATTATTAAACTTGTACATATTATATAACATAGAATACATTAACAGTTTTATTATTATATAAACTATTTCTTACTTTATATATTTAACACTATTTAATAATATAAATACACCTATATATACAACTAATTTTTTTTAAAGGGGGCCCCACCAAATGGGGGCCCATTCAAATGTTTCGAAAGCATACATTCAATCAAGGAGTTCTTATCTTAATGATGGGGATTGGCTCCGGGATAGGGGTTCCTCCGCAGGGTCATTTCTTTGTATGTGTTGTTGGGAAAGAGGAGGACTCAATGATTATTCGTTCGCCGGAACGTAACTTCGGGAGAAGGGGTGGGGTCGTCGTAACAAAGTAGCCGTACTGGAAGGTGCGGCTGGATCGTTTGATTAGAAATAGTCTTGTTATTGCTTCGACTCATATTTCCCAAAAAGTGCAAACTAGAAAAAGCCTTGTTCTTCTTAGCTGAGTTAGCCAAGCCCGGCTCTGTTAGTAACGTGGTCTCTTTCAGGAGGATTTGTATAACATATTTTCACCATTATGTTCGGATGTCTATGGTGTTTGGTTATAGACATTCATTGAAAAATAGTTATGATGATCGGATATTACATGGTGCAGATCGTGCATGCAGTTGATAAGATGGTTCCGTGGCACAAGCTTCCGGTATTCTTGGGTTTGGCCTACCTAGGGTTACGCAGACATCTTCACCAAGAATATAATCTCATCAATGTCGGCCAAACTCCGGTTGGGACCCGGTTTAATCCTGCTGATTATCCTTACCGGACTGCTGACGGGAAATTCAATGATCCGTTTAACGAAGGCGTCGGCAGCGAAAGTAGCTTCATCGGAAGAAATTGTCCTCCAGTCGATCAGAAGATCAAGGTAGGTTCCCTACATATGTGCATGTATCTATAAAAGTCTTTTAATATGGCTTCTGATTTATTTTTTGTTCGAATTTTTGGATATGGAGATTTATTTGTCAGTTTGTAAACGTATATAGAATAATTTGAATCACGTTTGGTCGCGTTTTGGTAGTTTATCAAAACCATTTTTTATATAGAGATCGATGGAGGATTTCGTTTATTTATTTATTTTTCAGCTGAATTGAACTTCCAAATAAGGAATAATATTACTGATTTGAAACGCTATTCTAAAAATGTCATCTTCTCAAGAATTTTCTATGTTGAAGCATGTTTTCCATTTTTTCAGGTTTTGAATATTACTTAAATATATAAAGACAAGTTGTTTTTTTTTCTGTGTCTTTTCTTTTCTCAAGTTACTGAAGCCAGACCCCATGGTAGTGGCGACAAAATTATTAGCAAGAAGAAAGTTGATCGACACGGGAAAACAATTTAATATGATTGCAGCTTCATGGATACAATTCATGATTCATGATTGGGTTGATCATCTTGAAGAAACTAATCAGGTCGTTCATTAATCGTACATGCCCTACATCTACGATAATACTAAATTACTAATATGCTAAATAAGTAAAAATTGTAGCGGCAAAGAAAGGGTGATTTATTTACTATTTATGGTTTCCTATAGTGAGTTTAATGTCCGGAGTTTTTTTTACTAACTTTTTATAAATCAAACAATTGAATTAGTTAGTCGTGTTATTAATTCGTAAACTTAGATCGAGCTCGTGGCTCCAAAAGAAGTAGCGAACGAGTGTCCCTTAAGCTCCTTCAGATTCTTCAAGACAAAGGAAGTTCCTACCGGTTTCTTCGAGATCAAGACCGGTTCGTTAAATTCCCGTACACCTTGGTGGTAAGTTATAGTATAGCCTTATAGGTTATAAGGTGTACATGTAATTAAGAGATCAACAAAAATGTAGTACATTAATACGAGTGAGTATTATGAAATTAGGGATTCGAGCGCCATCTATGGAAGCAACTCGAAAGCGATGGCGAGAGTGAGAACTTACAAAGACGGAAAACTAAAGATATCGGAGGAGACGGGTCTCTTACTCCAAGACCAAGACGGTTTAGCAATTTCCGGCGACATACGTAACAGTTGGGTCGGTGTCTCCGCCTTGCAAGCTCTCTTCATAAAAGAGCACAACGCTGTATGCGACGTACTCAAGGTCAACTATATGTTTTCATTTTTTTGTTTGTAAATTATAATTTTTTCATACGCATATATCGACTATAGAATGAATGATTGTAGATAGTCCAATATTATATTTATGCATTTTATAGAAGGAGTACGATGATTTGGAAGACGAAGATTTGTACCGCCATGCTAGGCTAGTGACGTCAGCAGTGATTGCCAAGATTCACACCATAGATTGGACCGTTGAGCTTCTGAAAACCGACACTTTACTTGCTGGGATGCGAACAAATTGGTGAATAGTTGTACATTTTGTCGATCTGTAATCACGTCACACAATTTTTTTTAAATAAAAATCTAACACATTTAACATATATGTATGGTTTATATATGGTGTGTGTTTTAGGTACGGAATTTTAGGAAAGAAGTTCAAAGATTCGTTCGGACATGTAGGGAGTTCCATCTTGGGAGGTATCGTGGGTATGAAGAAACCGCAAAATCATGGAGTCCCATATTCGATAACGGAAGAATTCACCAGTGTCTATCGAATGCACTCGCTCTTACCTGATCAGCTCGAACTACGTGACATCGACGTTGTACCAGGAACTAATAAATCACTACCATTGATTGAAGAGTATATAACTTACTTTAGAGCTCTCTATTTTTGAAACTTCCAAATCAATTTTTTTTGGAAGTTAAGTTTTTTCTTTTTTTTTTAATTTATCTCTCGCTTTTCTATTTATATAACTTGATTATATGGATTTTAGGGTTTCTTTCGGAAAATTGCTTGGTCCTAAGGGAGAACAAACCATGTCTCATATTGGATTTACTAAGCTAATGGTCTCAATGGGTCATCAAGCAAGTGGGGCTCTTGAACTGATGAATTATCCAGTGTGGATTAGGGATCTTGTTCCCCATGACCCCAATGGCTACGATCGTCCGGACCACATCGACTTAGCTGCTTTAGAAAGTAAGTCAATCCGATCCAAGCCGTTCGTTTTGTATTTGTATTTATATATGTACAGTATTGTGGTTTGACTTGATGAGTGATGTGTTCTTCGTCATTTGATATAGTCTATAGGGACAGGGAGAGGAATGTTGCATGATGTCTCGAGTTTTAACCCGATTATCAAACTGCAAGTGCACAAGTAGTAATGCTAGTAGAATACGGGATCGAATCCACAGGGACCGATGATCACACGTAGAGTTGCAGACAAGTTAATAGCTACAGCGAATCAAAATATATTTTTGATGGTTTTAATTTAATTTTCTCTAGTGTCACAAAGCATAAACAAGCATGTAAAAAGATGATTTAAACGATTTGAAAACTATTTTAAAACAAACGTTGGGCATTGGGAATTCTCAGGGATTTCTTTTTAATCAAGATACAATTAATGGAAGACACAGGGATATATTAAGAACCGTCTAGAACTCAAACACGATATTAGAATTAACCTACTTCCGTAGCGCTAATTCTCTATGTTATAGAAATCTCCACACTAACTTCCGCTGAGTTTCAATTTCTAAACAAGCATTAAGAACAGGTTCAATATGTTCACAAAGCTAATAACATCAACTTCCAGGGTTAAGGACACTTTGCTCATCTAAAGTATTTTCGAAGTTCAAACAATCACTTCGGTGCATCAAACAATCTGAAATCATGAACTAAGTGATCAATTCAGTTCAAGCAGTAAGAAATCCATTAGATGAAGAACCAAAACGTAATCCCTTAGTCTACACCGTTTTATGGATCAAAACATCAAGAAATCCCCTATGAGAACCCCTAAACCCAACTAGATGACTACTCACACATAACTAAGCAAGAACAAAACGATTTTGATGAAGAAAACATGATAAGATTGTATTAAAACAGAGTAAAGGTTCAGAAGATCTTCTCCAAATGGTTTTGAGATGAACTCCTTTACAAATCTTCACAAATCACACCAAAACAAGTACAAAACACTCAAATCTTCTCTCTATGACTTGTAAATCTCCTCATTGGTCGCCCCTGGTCTTTTTTTGAGTCTCCAAGATCGAGTTCTTCTCTGAATTATTGAGGGGAGTGGGTAAAAATGAGTGAAAAGCTCGTTTGTGCGTGTGGAGCCCGTAGAGCAAGGGATCGGTCGATCCACATGGACCGGATCGGTCGATCTGTTGCTGAAACCGTGGATCGGTCGATCCACATAGACTGGATCGGTCGATCTGTGGCTCTGTGCGATCAATACTTCTCGTTCGGTCCATTGTTCGGTCCATCTTGCTTCGAATAAATCGAATCGTTCTTTTCTTTCAAGCTATCTAGTAACCTGCATATTACACTTAAGAACACCAAAACGCATCAAATAGACCAAAACATTAATTAAAACCGACCATTTAATTGCTCCAAAACGAGTTTAAAACCGTTAAAAATACGGAATATCATTGCACGGTACAATGAATTTAGGAGATCTATGTTTACGATTCCGATAAAGAAGTGGGAAGATCTAACGGACGATAAGGAAGCAATTGAAGCACTAGAAGACGTGTACGGTGGTAATGTGGAAGAGCTCGATCTTCTGGTGGGACTTATGGCCGAGAAGAAAATCAAAGGGTTCGCTATTAGCGAGACTGCCTTTAACGTTTTCCTCCTCATGGCTACTAGGTATATATATATTTACTATTTAGCATTTCGTTTGTTATACTTTTATTTTAGTTTTAAGCAGTACCAGGGCCGCCCTGGGCTAAAGCTGGTAAAGCACCTGATTTAGGCGCCATAAAATATAGATATTATTAGAGGCATAGATTTCTGAAACTAACTTTGGTTTACTGGTTCTTAGATACTGTTCAAGTCTTTCTAGCCATGGGTTCAAAGCTTTTATGATGCACTTTATTAATATGCTTTTGTATATGGGCCAAGTTACTTTTTTGCTTTAGGCGCCCAAACGGGCCAGGCCGGACCTGGTTTTATGGATAAAAATGGGCAGCTGAATTTATATTTCAAGGATAGACAATATTTAATATATTATATAAACTTAAATATATTTTCAGGAGATTAGAAGCGGATAGATTCTTCACGAGTGATTTCAATGAAATGACTTATACAAAGAAAGGACTTGAATGGGTGAATACTACAGAGAGTCTCAAAGATGTTTTTGATCGCCATTATCCTGAAATGACCGACAGATGGATGAACTCTGAAAGTGCATTTTCAGTATGGGATTCACCACCGGTTGCCAAAAACCCAATCCCTCTGTATCTCCGAGTACCACCATCTTAAATCAGATCGATTATGTCAGATGTGACGCACTTTGAATGACTTGAATTTTATTTTATTGGTATTGTTGGTTACTGTGAGCTGCGAATGTGTGTTGCTGGGAGCTCTCAGCATTATTCATCTACTACAATTATGTGGAATATTTGTAAAAATGCATGATTGCTATTTGCTTTGCTTTCGTGTAATCTTCTTTCCCTCCTTTATTTCTTCTTTTTTGCTTATTCAGATCTTAGGCCACTTCTATTGGTAGTATCTAAGACGATATGTTAATCATTATAATAATAAAAGTAATTATAATGTAAGAACGAAGAACTAAATTGTCAGAACTGGTATGGCATGCAAGAACTGATTGACCTCTTTTAAAACCTCAATTTTTCCATGCGTCAGCCTTCAATCGGTCTGACTTTAAAAAGCAAAATAAAAACTAGCTTTTAATTGAAAATGAGTTAAAATAATTGGTTGAGATGCTTGGTTTTGGTTTGAGGATGTGACACTAATAAAGTTGCCCTTAGATCTCTTTGTTGTTGTATATTTGCTATTTGCTTTGCTTTCGTATAATCTAACATTATTATTATTTTTTGGTGTATCGACGATGACTGTTTCAGATTACTCATTTACTGGTTGGTATTAATGCTAACATTTATATTAAAATATTGTTTTAGTTATCATTGTTCTTAAAGTTTTATTTACATATAACTAAATTAATTTTTACAAAAAAATATTTAACTGATTTAAACGCATTTATTAGACCATAATTATATTGGCATAGAACGAATATATAGTTGGGGTATACTGTACATTCAGAGTCCAAAGATTCGGACGCTATCTGATTGCATACATTCAGAATCATCCGATGTAAATGTTCCCAAATTGTTAATGCTGAGGATTATATGGAACGATTTGATTATTTTAATTAAAATTTTAAAACCAGCGTTGAACAAAAAAAAATTAAATGCCATGGAAGTACTTGTACGGAGGATTCCGAAAAGTTTGAACCATAATAACATTTTTTTTTTTTAAATTAGAAAAACATTTTTTAAATTTGCTTCGTACATATCTTAGACTGAAAGTGCAGAGAAAGAAACCTCAAATCTAAAAGTAAACTGAACATTTTACATGATGCTACAAAATCTAGAAGCAATGATCAGAACCATAGAACTAGAGATAAGAAATATACAACCTCGGTTAACGGATTTCGAAACCGTTAAAAACCATTGAACCATCTCTATATCCATCAATAGAAGAGTTTTAAATATAAATATATTTCAATTTATCTCTAATTCTTATATAAAATAGAAATTGTTAGTTTTTATCTATTTATAGAGAAATAAATCATATTCTTCTTTTTATTTATATTTAGAAATTATTATTTTTAAATATACTCGAACAAAATTTATCTATATTTATAGTTGAGCTATTTTATTAGTATATATGGATGTATGTATCACACACAGATGTCCGTAGATATTTGTCAATACACACTAGACATGGATACATTTTTCGGAATCCAAAAATCAAACCGAACCGAATAAAAAAAATTCGGTTCGAGTTTAGATCCTATAAAATTTTCAAGAAAATTCTATATCTCTAAAACAAAAGAAAAAAACAAAATTGAACTGAAACTGAACCGAGAATCGAATGGGTACCCAATTTCTATAATATAATATATATACTTATAAATATTAAATATATTTACTTTTAAAATAATCAAATAATTTTAAAATATTATTTATAAATCCGAATACCCAAAAATGAATTATCAGAATACCTTTTATCTAAAATATTTAAATTTATCCAAATTTTAAACCAAAATCCTATAAAATATCAGTCCAAAAACCTGAAATAACCGAAAAAGTAGAATCAATCGGAACCGAATGAGATCCAAAATTACCTCGGATATTAGCCGGTTCTCGAATTTGTTATCCAAGTTCGAACCAATAACCAAAATAATCAAACAAAAATCAAAGTAATTTTTTTAAATACTTGAACGAATCCTAAACTTATAAAATGAAAGCCAGTTAACACATAGATTTTGAGAAAATCTCAAAAAATATGACAATATTGTTTTAATGCATAGTTGCCTTCTGTACTAATATATGATGATGATCAAAGAGGTTTGGAATCTTTGTTGTCTCCATTTCTCCAGAGAATAACGATTTTATAATGGTCAGTCCTCTAATTTAGAGAGTATATGAAGTTTTACATAATTAATTTATAAAAAAAATTGAACGATGGTCATGTACCATGAAAGAGAGTTTAGCATACGATAATACAAATGTAGAATGTAGTTAGAAATTTTAAAACAACACTAAAGATTATATGTTTCAGTATATCAAGCATTTACCAAAAACTCAATATTTTTGAAGGGGTTAACACATAGATTTTGAGAAAATTTCGAAAAATAAGACAATATTGTTTTAATGTATAGTTTCATCCTGCACTAACATATGATGATGTTCAAATAGGTTTTGAGCCTTCGTTGTCTCTGTTTTTAAAGAAATTAACGATTTTATAGTGGTTATTCCATCGATTTATGGAGTATTATAAAGTTTCACTAAATTAATTGATAAAAAAATTATAACGATTCTCATATACCACGAAAGAGAGTTTAACGTACATTAATACAAATGTAGAATATGGTTAGAAATTTTAAAACAGCACTAAAAAGTATAAGCTTCAGTATATAGAGCGTTTAACGTAAAACTTAATATTTTCGTAGGGGTAGTTAACACAGATTTTGAGAAAAATTCAAAAAATATAACAATATTGCTCTAATGCATAGTTGCCTCCAGTACTAATATATGATGATAACCAAAGAGGTTTGGAACCTTTGTTGTCTCAATTTCTCTAGAGAATAGTGATTTTATAATGGTTTGTCCACTAATTTAGGGAGTATATGAAGTTTTACTAATTTAATTATAAAAATAATTGAACGATGTTAATGTACCTTAAAACAGAGTTTAGCATACATTAATACAAATGTAGAATGTGCTTAAAAATTTTAAAATAACACTAAATATAATAGGCTTCAGTATATAAAGCATTTACCAAAAACCCAATATATTTATAGGGGGTTAACACATAGATTTTGATAAAAGTACGAAAAATATAACAATATTGTTTTAATGCATAGTTGCCTCCAGTACTAATACATGATGATGATCAAAGAGGTTTGGGATATTTTTTTGTCTCCATTTCTCTAGAGAATAGCAATTTTATAACGGTTAGTCCACTAATATAGGGAGTATATGAAGTTTTACTGAATTAATTTATAAAAAAATTGAACGATGCTCATTTACCTTGAAAGAGAGTTTAACATACATTAATACAAATGTAGAATGTAGTTAAAAATTTTAAAACAACACTAAAGATTATACTCCCTCCGTTTCATATTGTAGGTAGTTTTAGAGAAATGTTTTTGTTTCAAAATGTAAGTAGTTTTTGTAGTTCTAGGTAACTTTTAAATTTATTGAATACAGTGTGACCAATCAAATTAAATAGACTTATTTTTTATTGGTTAAATTATATCTAACCTATTTATTATAAAATACTTTTAAAAACATAATAATTTTTTTAATCTTCGAGCTTTTAGCCAAAACTATAACAATATTGCTTTAATGCATAGTTACCTCCTGTACTAATATATGATGATGATCAAAGAGGTTTGGAACCTTTGTTGCCTCCATTTCTCTAGAGAATAGCGATTTTGTAATGTTTAGTCCACTAATATAGGGAGTATATGAAGTTTTACAGAATTAATTTATAAAAAAATTGAACGATGCTCATGTATCTTGAAAGAGAGTTTAGAATACATTAATACAAATGTAGAATGTAGTTAGAAATTTTAAAACAACACTAACGATTATATGTTTTAGTATATCAATCCCTCTGTTAACACAGATTTTGAAATAATTCGAAAAATATGACAATATTGTTTTAATGTATAGTTTCATCTTGCACTAACATATGATGATGTTCAAATAGGTTTTGAGCTTTCGTTGTCTCCGTTTTAAAAGGAATTAGCGATTTTATAGTGGTTATTCCATCGATTTAGGGAGTATTACAAAGTTTTGTAAATTAATCGATAAAAAATTGTAGCAATTTCGATATACCACGAAAGAGAGTTTAACATACATTAATACATATGAGAATGTGGTTAGAAATTTTAAAACAACACTAAAAATTATAAGCTTCAGTATATAGATCGTTTACCGTAAAACTCAATATTTTCGTAGGGGTTGTTACACATAGATTTTGAGAAAATCTCGAAAAATATGACAATATTGTTTTAATGCATAGTTTCTCCTGTACTAATATATGATGATGATCAAAGAGATTTGGAATCTTTGTTGTCTTCATTTCTCCAGAGAATAACGATTTTATAATGGTTAGTCCACTAATTTAGAGAGTATATGAAGTTTTCATAATTAATTTATAAAAAAAATTGAACGATGGTCATGTACCATGAAAGAGAGTTTAGCATATGTTAATACAAATGTAGAATGTAGTTAGAAATTTTAAAACAATACTAAAGATTATATGTTTCAGTATATAAAGCATTTACCAAAAACTCAATATTTTTGAAGGGGGGTTACACATAGATTTTGAGAAAATTTCGAAAAATAAGACAATATTGTTTTAATGTATAGTTTCATCTTGCACTAACATATGATGATGTTCAAATAGGTTTGGAGCCTTCGTTGTCTCTGTTTTTAAAGAAATTAGCGATTTTACAGTGGTTATTCCGTCGATTTAGGGAGTATTATAAAGTTTTATTAAATTAATTGATAAAAAAACTATAACGATCCCCATATACCACAAAAGAGAGTTTAACATACATTAATACAAATGTAGAATGTGGGTAGAAAATTTAGAACAACACTAAAAAGTATAAGCTTCAGTATATAGAGCGTTTAACGTAAAACTCAATATTTTCGTAAGGGTTTAACACATAGATTTTGAGAAAAATTCAAAAAATATAAAAATATTATTTTAATGCATAGTTGCATCCTGCACTAATGTATGATGATGTTCAAATAGGTTTGGAGCCTTCGCTGTATCCGTTTTTCAAGAAATTAGCGATTTTATAGTGGTTATTCCACGGATTAAAGGAGTAATATAAAGTTTTACTAAATTAATTGATAAAAAAATTATAACGATTCTAATATACCATGAAAGAGAGTTTAACGTACATTAATACAAATGGAGAATGTGGTTAGAAAATTTGAAACAACACTAAAAAGTATAAGCTTCAGTATATAGATCGTTTAACGTAAAACTCAATATTTTCGTAGGGGGTTAACATATAGATTTTGAGAAAATATTGAAAAATATGACAATATTATTTTAATGCATAGCTAGCTCCTGTAGTAATATATGATGATGATCAAAGAGGTTTGGAATCTTTGTTGTCTCCATTTCTCCAGAGAATAACGATTTTATAATGGTTAGTCCATTAATTTAGGGAGTATATGAAGTTGTACAGAATTAATTTATAAAAAAAATTGAACGATGGTCATGTATCATGAAAGAGAGTTTAGCATACATTAATACAAATGAAGAATGTAGTTAAAAATTTTAAAACAACACTAAAGATTATATGTTTCAGTATATCAAGCATTTACCAAAACTCATTATTTTTGAAGGGGGTTAACACGTAGATTTTGAGAAAATTCGAAAAATAAGGCAATATTGTTTTAAAGTATAGGTTCATCCTGTACTAACATATGATGATGTTCAAATAGGTTTTGAACCTTCGTTGTCTCTATTTTTAAAGAAATTAACGATTTTATAGTGGTTATTCCATCGATTTATGGAGTTTTATACAGTTTTACTAAATTAATTGATAAAAAAATTATAACGATTCTCATATACCACGAAAGAGAGTTTAACGTACATTAATACAAATGTAGAATGTTGTTAGAAATTTAAGAACAACACTAAAAAGTATAAGCATCAGTATATAGAGCGTTTAACGTAAAATTCAATATTTTCGTAGGGTTTAACACATATATTTTGAGAAAAATTCAAAAACTATAACAATATTGCTTTAATGCATAGTTACCTCATGTACTAATATATGATGAAGATCAAAGAGGTTTGGAACCTTTGTTGCCTCCATTTCTCTAGAGAATAGCGATTTTATAACGGTTAGTCCACTAATATAGGGAGTATATGAAGTTTTACAGAATTAATTTATAAAAAAAAAATTGAACGATGCTCATGTACCTTGAAAGAGAGTTTAGAATACATTAATACAAATGTAGAATGTAGTTAGAAATTTTAAAACAACACTAAAGATTATATGTTTTAGTATATCAATCCCCATGTTAACACAGATTTTGAAATAATTCGAAAAATGTGACAATATTGTTTTAATGTATAGTTTCATCTTGCACTAACATATGATGATGTTCAAATAGGTTTTGAGCCTTCGTTGTCTCCGTTTTTAAAGGAATTAGCGATTTTATAGTGGTTATTCCATCGATTTATGGAGTATTACAAAGTTTTATAAATTAATCGATAAAAAATTGTAGCGATTTCGATATACCACGAAAGAGAGTTTAACATACATTAATACATATGAGAATGTGGTTAGATATTTTAAAAACAACACTAAAAAGCATAAGCTTCAGTATATAGATCGTTTACCGTAAAACTCAATATTTTCGTAGGGGTTACACATAGATTTTGAGAAAATCTCGAAAAATATGACAATATTGTTTTAATGCATAGTTGTCTCCTGTACTAATATATGATGATGATCAAAGAGGTTTGGAATCTTTGTTGTCTTCATTTCTCCAGAGAATAACGATTTTATAATGGTTAGTCCACTAATTTAGGGAGTATATGAAGTTTTACAGAATTAATTTATAAAAAAAATTGAACGATTGTCAGGTACCATGAAAGAGAGTTTAGCATATGTTAATACAAATGTAGAATGTAGTTATAAATTTTAAAACAATACTAAAGATTATATGTTTCAGTATATAAAGCATTTACTAAAAACTCAATATTTGTGAAGGGGGTTACACATAGATTTTGAGAAAATTTCGAAAAATAAGACAATATTGTTTTAATGTATAGTTTCATCTTGCACTAACATATGATGATGTTCAAATAGGTTTTGAGCCTTCATTGTCTCTGTTTTTAAAGAAATTAGCGATTTTACAGTGGTTATTCCGTCGATTTAGGGAGTATTATAAAGTTTTATTAAATTAATTGATCAAAAAATTATAACGATCCCCATATACCACAAAAGAGAGTTTAACATACATTAATAAAAATGTAGAAAGTGGTTAGAAAATTTAAAACAACACTAAAAAGTATAAGCTTCAGTATATAGAGCGTTTAACGTAAAACTCAATATTTTCGTAAAGGTTTAACACACAGATTTTGAGAAAAATTCAAAAAATATGACAATATTTTTTTAATGCATAGTTGCATCCTGCACTAATGTATGATGATGTTCAAATAGGTTTTGAGCCTTCGTTGTCTCCGTTTTCAAGAAATTAGCGATTTTATAGTGGTTATTCCACGATTTAGGAGTATTATAAAGTTTTATTAAATTAATTGATCAAAAATTATAACGATCCCCATATACCACAAAAGAGAGTTTAACATACATTAATAAAAATGTAGAAAGTGGTTAGAAAATTTAAAACAACACTAAAAAGTATAAGCTTCAGATATAGATCGCTTAACGAAAACTCAATATTTTCGTAGGGGTTAACACATAGATTTTGAGAAAAATTCAAAAAATATGACAATATTTTTTTAATGCATAGTTGCATCCTGCACTAATGTATGATGATGTTCAAATAGGTTTGGAGCATTCGCTGTCTCCGTTTTTCAAGAAATTAGCGATTTTATAGTGGTTATTCCACGGATTTAAGGAGTAATATAAAGTTTTACTAAATTAATTGATCATAAAATTATAACGATTCTAATATACCATGAAAGAGAGTTTAACGTACATTAATACAAATGGAGAATGTGGTTAGAAAGTTTGAAACAACACTAAAAAGTATAAGCTTCAGTATATAGATCGTTTAACGTAAAACTCAATATTTTCGTAGGGGGTTAACACATAGATTTTGAGAAAATATCGAAAAATATGACAATATTGTTTTAATGCATAGTTGCCTTCTGTACTAATATATGATTATGATCAAAGAGGTTTGGAATCTTTGTTGTCTCCATTTCTCCAGATAATAACGATTTTATAATGGTTAGTCCATTAATTTAGGGAGTATATGAAGTTGTACATAATTAATTTATAAAAAAAATTGAACGATGGTCATGTATCATGAAAGAGAGTTTAGCATACGTTAATACAAATGAAGAATGTAGTTAAAATTTTTAAAACAACACTAAAGAATATATGTTTCAGTATATCAAGCATTTACCAAAACTCATTATTTTTGAAGGGGGTTAACACATAGATTTTGAGAAAAGTTCGAAAAATAAGGCAATATTGTTTTAATGTATAGGTTCATCCTGTACTAACATATGATGATGTTCAAATAGTTTTTGAACCTTCGTTTTCTCTGTTTTTAAATAAATTAACGATTTTATAGTGGTTATTCCATCGATTTATGGAGTATTATACAGTTTTACTAAATTAATTGATAAAAAAATTATAACGATTCTCATATACCACGAAAGAGAGTTTAACGTACATTAATACAAATGTAGAATGTTTTTAGAAATTTAAGAACAACACTATAAAGTATAAGCATCAGTATATAGAGCGTTTAACGTAAAACTCAATATTTTCGTAGGGGTTAGTTAACACATATATTTTGAGAAAAATTCAAAACCTATAACAATATTGCTTTAATGCATAGTTACCTCCTGTACTAATATATGATGATGATCAAAGAGGTTTAGAACCTTTGTTGCCTCCATTTCTCTAGACAATAGCGATTTTATAACGGTTAGTCCACTAATATAGGGAGTATATGAAGTTTTACAGAATTAATTTATAAAAAAAAAATTGAACGATGCTCATGTACCTTGAAAGAGAGTTTAGAATACATTAATACAAATGTAGAATGTAGTTAGAAATTTTTAAACAACACTAAAGATTATATGTTTTAGTATATCAATCCCCATGTTAACACAGATTTTGAAATAATTCGAAAAATGTGACAATATTGTTTTAATGTATAGTTTCATCTTGCACTAACATATGATGATGTTCAAATAGGTTTTGAGCCTTCGTTGTCTCCGTTTTTAAAGGAATTAGCGATTTTATAGTGGTTATTCCATCGATTTATGGAGTATTACAAAGTTTTATAAATTAATCGATAAAAAATTGTAGCGATTTCGATATACCACAAAAGAGAGTTTAACATACATTAATACATATGAGAATGTGGTTAGATATTTTAAAAACAACACTAAAAAGTATAAGCTTCAGTATATAGATCGTTTACCGTAAAACTCAATATTTTTGTAGGGGTTACACATAGATTTTGAGAAAATCTCGAAAAATATGACAATATTGTTTTAATGCATAGTTGTCTCCTGTACTAATATATGATGATGATCAAAGAGGTTTGGAATCTTTGTTGTCTTCATTTCTCCAGAGAATAACGATTTTATAATGGTTAGTCCACTAATTTAGGGAGTATATGAAGTTTTACAGAATTAATTTATAAAAAAAATTGAACGATTGTCAGGTACCATGAAAGAGAGTTTAGCATATGTTAATACAAATGTAGAATGTAGTTAGAAATTTTAAAACAATACTAAAGATTATATGTTTCAGTATATAAAGCATTTACCAAAAACTCAATATTTGTGAAGGGGGTTACACATAGATTTTGAGAAAATTTCGAAAAATAAGACAATATTGTTTTAATGTATAGTTTCATCTTGCACTAACATATGATGATGTTCAAATAGGTTTTGAGCCTTCATTGTCTCTGTTTTTAAAGAAATTAGCGATTTTACAGTGGTTATTCCACGGATTTAAGGAGTAATATAAAGTTTTACTAAATTAATTGATAAAAAAATTATAACGATCCCCATATACCACAAAAGAGAGTTTAACATACATTAATAAAAATGTAGAAAGTGGTTAGAAAATTTAAAACAACACTAAAAAAGTATAAGCTTCAGTATATAGAGCGTTTAACGTAAAACTCAATATTTTTGTAAGGGTTTAACACATAGATTTTGAGAAAAATTCAAAAAATATGACAATATTTTTTTAATGCATAGTTGCATCCTGCACTAATGTATGATGATGTTCAAATAGGTTTGGAGCATTCGCTGTCTCCGTTTTTCAAGAAATTAGCGATTTTATAGTGGTTATTCCACGGATTTAAGGAGTAATATAAAGTTTTACTAAATTAATTGATCATAAAATTATAACGATTCTAATATACCATGAAAGAGAGTTTAGCATACATTAATACAAATGGAGAATGTGGTTAGAAAGTTTGAAACAACACTAAAAAGTATAAGCTTCAAGATATAGATCGCTTAACGTAAAACTCAATATTTTCGTAGGGGTTAGTTAACACATATATTTTGAGAAAATATCAAAAATATGACAATATTGTTTTAATGCATAGTTGCCTCTGTACTAATATATGATTATGATCAAAGAGGTTTGGAATCTTTGTTGTATCCATTTCTCCAGATAATAACGATTTTATAATGGTTAGTCCATTAATTTAGGAGTATATGAAGTTTTACAGAATTAATTTATAAAAAAATTGAACGATGGTCATGTATCATGAAAGAGAGTTTAGCATACGTTAATACAAATGAAGAATGTAGTTAAAAATTTAAAACAACACTAAAGATTATATGTTTCAGTATATCAAGCATTTACCAAAACTCATTATTTTTGAAGGGGGTTAACACATAGATTTTGAGAAAAGTTCGAAAAATAATGCAATATTGTTTTAATGTATAGGTTCATCCTGTACTAACATATGATGATGTTCAAATAGTTTTGAACCTTCGTTGTCTCTGTTTTAAATAAATTAACGATTTTATAGTGGTTATTCCATCGATTTATGGAGTATTATAAGTTTTACTAAATTAATTGATAAAAAAATTATAACGATTCTCATATACCACGAAAGAGAGTTTAACGTACATTAATACAAATGTAGAATGTTTTTAGAAATTTAAGAACAACACTATAAAGTATAAGCATCAGTATATAGAGCGTTTAACGTAAAACTCAATATTTTTGTAAGGGTTTAACACATAGATTTTGAGAAAAATTCAAAAATATGACAATATTTTTTAATGCATAGTTGCATCCTGCACTAATGTATGATGATGTTCAAATAGGTTTGGAGCCTTCGTTGTCTCTGTTTTTAAAGAAATTAGCGATTTTATAGTGGTTATTCCATCGATTTAGGGAGTATTATAAAGTTTTACTAAATTAATTGATCATAAAATTATAACGATTCTAATATACCATGAAAGAGAGTTTAACGTACATTAATACAAATGGAGAATGTGGTTAGAAAGTTTGAAACAACACTAAAAAGTATAAGCTTCAAGATATAGATCGCTTAACGAAAACTCAATATTTTCGTAGGGGTTAACACATAGATTTTGAGAAAATATCGAAAAATATGACAATATTGTTTTAATGCATAGTTGCCTTCTGTACTAATATATGATTATGATCAAAGAGGTTTGGAATCTTTGTTGTATCCATTTCTCCAGATAATAACGATTTTATAATGGTTAGTCCATTAATTTAGGGAGTATATGAAGTTGTACATAATTAATTTATAAAAAAATTGAACGATGGTCATGTATCATGAAAGAGAGTTTAGCATAATGCTAATACAAATGAAGAATGTAGTTAAAAATTTAAAACAACACTAAAGATTATATGTTTCAGTATATCAAGCATTTACCAAAACTCATTATTTTTGAAGGGGGTTAACACATAGATTTTGAGAAAAGTTCGAAAAATAATGCAATATTGTTTTAATGTATAGGTTCATCCTGTACTAACATATGATGATGTTCAAATAGTTTTTGAACCTTCGTTGTCTCTGTTTTTAAATAAATTAACGATTTTATAGTGGTTATTCCATCGATTTATGGAGTATTATAAAGTTTTACTAAATTAATTGATAAAAAATTATAACGATTCTCATATACCACTAAAGAGAGTTTAACGCATTAATACAAATGTAGAATGTTTTAGAAATTTAAGAACAACACTATAAAGTATAAGCATCAGTATATAGAGCGCTTAACGTAAAACTCAATATTTTCGTAGGGGTTAGTTAACACATATATTTTGAGAAAAATTCAAAAACTATAACAATATTGCTTTAATGCATAGTTACCTCCTGTACTAATATATGATGATTATCAAAGAGGTTTAGAACCTTTGTTGCCTCCATTTCTAGAGAATAGCGATTTTATAATGGTTAGTCCACTAATATAGGGAGTATATGAAGTTTTACAAATTAATTTATAAAAAATTGAGCGATGGTCATGTATCATGAAAAGAGTTTAGCATACGTTAATACAAATGAAGAATGTAGTTAAAAATTTTAAAACAACACTAAAGATTATATGTTTCAGTATATCAAGCATTTACCAAAACTCATTATTTTTGAAGGGGTTAACACATAGATTTTGAGAAAAGTTCAAAAATAATGCAATATTGTTTTAATGTATAGGTTCATCCTGTACTAACATATGATGATGTTCAAATAGTTTTGAACCTTCGTTGTCTCTGTTTTAATAAATTAACGATTTTATAGTGGTTATTCCATCGATTTATGGAGTATTATAAAGTTTTACTAAATTAATTGATAAAAAATTATAACGATTCTCATATACCACTAAAGAGAGTTTAGCATACGTTAATACAAATGTAGAATGTTTTAGAAATTTAAGAACAACACTATAAAGTATAAGCATCAGTATATAGAGCGCTTAACGTAAAACTCAATATTTTTAGTAGGGGTTAGTTAACACATATATTTTGAGAAAAATTCAAAAATATAACAATATTGCTTTAATGCATAGTTACCTCCTGTACTAATATATGATGATTATCAAAGAGGTTTGGAACCTTTGTTGCCTCCATTTCTCTAGAGAATAGCGATTTTATAGTGGTTATTCCATCGATTTAGGGAGTATATGAAGTTTTACAAATTAATTTATAAAAAAATTGAATGATGCTCATGTACCTTAAAAGAGAGTTTAGAATACATTAATACAAATGTAGAATGTAGTTAGAAATTTTTAAACAACACTAAAGATTATATGTTTTAGTATATCAATCCACATGTTAACACAGATTTTGAAATAATTCGAAAAATATGACAATATTGTTTTAATGTATAGTTTCATCTTGCACTAACATATGATGATGTTCAAATAGGTTTTGAGCCTTCGTTGTCTCCTTTTTTAAAGGAATTAGCGATTTTATAGTGGTTATTCCATCGATTTAGGGAGTATTACAAAGTTTTATAAATTAATCGATAAAAAATTATAACGATTCTCATATACCACGAAAGAGAGTTTAACATACATTAATACAAATGGATAATGTGGTTAGAAAATTTAAAACAACATTAAAAAGTATAAGCTTCAGTATATATATCGTTTAACGTAAAACTCAATATTTTCGTAGGGGATAACACATAGATTTTGAGAAAATGTCGAAAAATATGACAATATTGTTTTAATGCATAGTTGCCTCCTGTACTAATATATGATGATGATCAAAGAGGTTTGGAATCTTTGTTGTCTCCATTTCTCCAGAGAATAACGATTTTATAATGGTTAGTCCATTAATTTTGGGAGTATATGAAGTTGTACATAATTAATTTATAAAAAAAATTGAACGATGGTCATGTATCATGAAAGAGAGTTTAGCATACGTTAATACAAATGAAGAATGTAGTTAAAAATTTTAAAACAACACTAAAGATTATATGTTTCAGTATATCAAGCATTTACCAAAACTCATTATTTTTGAAGGGGGTTAACACATAGATTTTGAGAAAAGTTCGAAAAATAATGCAATATTGTTTTAATGTATAGGTTCATCCTGTACTAACATATGATGATGTTCAAATAGTTTTTGAACCTTCGTTGTCTCTGTTTTTAAATAAATTAACGATTTTATAGTGGTTATTCCATCGATTTATGGAGTATTATAAGTTTTACTAAATTAATTGATAAAAAATTATAACGATTCTCATATACCACGAAGAGAGTTTAACATACATTAATACAAATGTAGAATGTTTTAGAAATTTAAGAACAACACTATAAAGTATAAGCATCAGTATATAGAGCGTTTAACGTAAAACTCAATATTTTCGTAGGGGTTAGTTAACACATATATTTTGAGAAAAATTCAAAAACTATAACAATATTGCTTTAATGCATAGTTACCTCCTGTACTAATATATGATGATTATCAAAGAGGTTTAGAACCTTTGTTGCCTCCATTTCTCTAGAGAATAGCGATTTTATAACGGTTAGTCCACTAATATAGGGAGTATATGAAGTTTTACAGAATTAATTTATAAAAAAAATTGAATGATGCTCATGTACCTTAAAAGAGAGTTTAGAATACATTAATACAAATGTAGAATGTAGTTAGAAATTTTTAAACAACACTAAAGATTATATGTTTTAGTATATCAATCCACATGTTAACACAGATTTTGAAATAATTCGAAAAATATGACAATATTGTTTTAATGTATAGTTTCATCTTGCACTAACATATGATGATGTTCAAATAGGTTTTGAGCCTTCGTTGTCTCCTTTTTTAAAGGAATTAGCGATTTTATAGTGGTTATTCCATCGATTTAGGGAGTATTACAAAGTTTTATAAATTAATCGATAAAAAATTGTAGCGATTTCGATATACCACGAAAGAGAGTTTAACATACATTAATACAAATGGATAATGTGGTTAGAAAATTTAAAACAACATTAAAAAGTATAAGCTTCAGTATATATATCGTTTAACGTAAAACTCAATATTTTCGTAGGGGATAACACATAGATTTTGAGAAAATGTCGAAAAATATGACAATATTGTTTTAATGCATAGTTGCCTCCTGTACTAATATATGATGATGATCAAAGAGGTTTGGAATCTTTGTTGTCTCCATTTCTCCAGAGAATAACGATTTTATAATGGTTAGTCCATTAATTTTGGGAGTATATGAAGTTTTACAGAATTAATTTATAAAAAAAATTGAACGATGGTCATGTATCATGAAAAAGAGTTTAGCATACGTTAATACAAATGAAGAATGTAGTTAAAAATTTTAAAACAACACTAAAGATTATATGTTTCAGTATATCAAGCATTTACCAAAAACTCATTATTTTTGCAAGGGGTTAACACATAGATTTTGAGAAAATTCGAAAAATTAGACAATATTGTTTTAATGTATAGTTTCATCCTGCACTAACATATGATGATGTTCAAATAGGTTTTGAGCCTTCGTTGTCTCTGTTTTAAAAGAAATTAACGATTTTATCGTGGTTATTCCATCGATTTATGGAGTATTATACCGTTTTAATAAATTAATTAATAAAAAATTATAACTATTCTCATATACCACGAAAGAGAGTTTAACGTACATTAATACAAATGTTGAATGTGGTTAGAAATTTTAAAACAAGACTAAAAAGTATAAGCATCAGTATATAGAGCGTTTAACGTAAAACTCAATATTTTCGTAGGGGTTTAATGCATAGTTACCTCTTGTACTAATATATGATGATGATCAAAGAGGTTTGGAACCTTTGTTGCCTCCATTTCACTAGAGAATAGCGATTTTATAATGTTTAGTCCACTAATATAGGGAGTATATGAAGTTTTACAGAATTAATTTATAAAAAAAATTGAACGATGCTCATGTACCTTGAAAGAGAGTTTAGAATACATTAATACAAATGTAGAATGTAGTTAGAAATTTTAAAACAACACTAACAATTATATGTTTTAGTATGCCAATCCCCATGTTAACACAGATTTTGAAATAATTCGAAAAATATGACAATATTGTTTTAATGTATAGTTTCATCTTGCACTAACATATTATGATGTTCAAATAGGTTTTGAGCCTTCGTTGTCTCCGTTTTAAAAGGAATTAGCGATTTTATAGTGGTTATTCCATCGATTTAGGGAGTATTACAAAGTTTTATAAATTAATCGATAAAAAATTGTAGCGATTTCGATATACCACGATAGAGAGTTTAACATAGATTAATACATATGAGAATGTGGTTAGAAATTTTAAAACAACACTAAAAAGTATAAGCTTCAGTATATAGATCGTTTACCGTAAAACTCAATATTTTCGTAGGGGTTACACATAGATTTTGAGAAAATCTCGAAAAATATGACAATATTGTTTTAATGCATAGTTGTCTCCTGTACTAATATATGATGATGATCAAAGAGGTTTGGAATCTTTGTTGTCTTCATTTCTCCAGAGAATAACGATTTTATAATGGTTAGTCCACTAATTTAGGGAGTATATGATGTTTTACAGAATTAATTTATAAAAAAAATTGAACGATGGTCATGTACCATGAAAGAGAGTTTAGCATATGTTAATACAAATGTAGAATGTAGTTAGAAATTTTAAAACAATACTAAAGATTATATGTTTCAGTATATAAAGCATTTACCAAAAACTCAATATTTTTGAAGGGGGTTACACATAGATTTTGAGAAAATTTCGAAAAATAAGACAATATTGTTTTAATGTATAGTTTCATCTTGCACTAACATATGATGATGTTCAAATAGGTTTTTAGCCTTCATTGTCTCTGTTTTTAAAGAAATTAGTGATTTTACAGTGGTTATTCCGTCGATTTAGGGAGTATTATAAAGTTTTATTAAATTAATTGATAAAAAAATTATAACGATCCCCATATACCACAAAAGAGAGTTTAACATACATTAATACAAATGTAGAATGTGGTTAGAAAATTTAAAACAACACTAAAATGTATAAGCTTCAGTATATAGAGCGTTTAACGTAAAACTCAATATTTTCGTAATGGTTTAACACATAGATTTTGAGAAAAATTCAAAAAATATGACAATATTTTTTTAATGCATAGTTGCATCATGCACTAATGTATGATGATGTTCAAATAGGTTTGGAGCCTTCGATGTCTCCTTTTTTCAAGAAATTAGTGATTTTATAGTGGTTATTTCACGGATTAAAGGAGTAATATAAAGTTTTACTAAATTAATTGATCATAAAATTATAACGATTCTAACATACCATGAAAGAGAGTTTAACGTACATTCATACAAATGGAGAATGTGGTTAGAAAATTTGAAACAACACTAAAAAGTATAAGCTTCAGTATATAGATCGTTTAACGTAAAACTCAATATTTTCGTAGGGGGTTAACACATAGATTTTGAGAAAATATCGAAAAATATGACAATATTGTTTTAATGCATAGTTGCCTCCTGTACTAATATATGATTATGATCAAAGATGTTTTGAATCTTTGTTGTCTCCATTTCTCCAGAGAATAACGATTTTATAATGGTTAGTCCATTAATTTAGGGAGTATATGAAGTTGTACAGAATTAATTTATAAAAAAATTGAACGATGGTCATGTATCATGAAAGAGAGTTTAGCATACGTTAATACAAATGAAGAATGTAGTTAAAAATTTTAAAACAACACTAAAGATTATATGTTTCAGTATATCAAGCATTTACCAAAACTTATTATTTTTGAAGGGGCTTAACACATAGATTTTGAGAAAAGTTCGAAAATTAAGACAATATTGTTTTAATGTATAGGTTCATCCTGTACTAACATATGATGATGTTCCAATAGTTTTTGAACCTTCGTTGTCTCTGTTTTTAAAGAAATTAACGATTTTATAGTGGTTATTCCATCGATTTATGGAGTATTATACAGTTTTACTAAATTAATTGATAAAAAAATTATAACGATTCTCATATACCACGAAAGAGAGTTTAACGTACATTAATACAAATGTACAATGTTGTTAGAAATTTAAGAACAACACTATAAAGTATAAGCATCAGTATATAGAGCGTTTAACGTAAAACTCAATATTTTCGTAGGGGTTAACACATATATTTTGAGAAAAATTCAAAAACTATAACAATATTGCTTTAATGCATAGTTACCTGTTGTACTAATATATGATGATGATCAAAGAGGTTTGGAACCTTTGTTGCCTCCATTTCTCTAGAGAATAGCGATTTTATAACGGTTAGTCCACTAATATAGGGAGTATAAGAAGTTTTACAGAATTAATTTATAAAAAAAATTGAATGATGCTCATGTACCTTGAAAGAGAGTTTAGAATACATTAATACAAATGTAGAATGTAGTTAGAAATTTTAAAACAACACTAAAGATTATATGTTTTAGTATATCAATCCACATGTTAACACAGATTTTGAAATAATTCGAAAAATATGACAATATTGTTTTAATGTATAGTTTTATCTTGCACTAACATATGATGATGTTCAAATAGGTTTTGAGCCTTCGTTGTCTCCGTTTTTAAAGAAATTAGCGATTTTATAGTGGTTATTCCATCGATTTAGGGAGTATTACAAAGTTTTATAAATTAATCGATAAAAAATTGTAGAGATTTCGATATACCACGAAAGAGAGTTTAACATACATTAATACAAATGGATAATGTGGTTAGAAAATTTTAAACAACACTAAAAAGTATAAGCTTCAGTATATAGATCGTTTAACGTAAAACTCAATATTTTCGTAGGGGTTAACACATAGATTTTGAGAAAATATCGAAAAATATGACAATATTGTTTTAATGCATAGTTGCCTCCTGTACTAATATATGATGATGATCAAAGAGGTTTGGAATCTTTGTTGTCTCCATTTCTCCAGAGAATAACGATTTTATAATGGTTAGTCCATTAATTTTGGGAGTATATGAAGTTTTACAGAATTAATTTATAAAAAAAATTGAACGATGGTCATGTATCATGAAAGAGAGTTTAGCATACGTTAATACAAATGAAGAATGTAGTTAAAAATTTTAAAACAACACTAAAGAATATATGTTTCAGTATGTCAAGCATTTACCAAAAACTCATTATTTTTGAAAGGGGGTTAACACATAGATTTTGAGAAAATTTCGAAAAATAAGACAATATTGTTTTAATGTATAGTTTCATCCTGCACTAAAATATGATGATGTTCAAATAGGTTTTGACCCTTCGTTGTCTCTGTTTTAAAAGAAATTAACGATTTTATAGTGGTTATTCCATCGATTTATGGAGTATTATACAATTTTACTAAATTAATTAATAAAAAAATTAGAACGATTCTCATATACCACAAAAGAGAGTTTAACGTACATTAATACAAATGTAGAATGTGGTTAGAAATTTTAAAACAAGACTAAAAAGTATAAGCATCAGTATATAGAGCGTTTAACGTAAAACTCAATATTTTCGTAGGGGTTAACACATATATTTTGAAAAAAATTTAAAAACTATAACAATATTGCTTTAATGCATAGTTACCTCCTGTACTAATATATGATGGTGATCAAAGAGGTTTGGAACCTTTGTTGCCTCCATTTCTCTAGAGAATAGCGATTTTATAATGGTTAGTCCACTAATATAGGGAGTATATGAAGTTTTACAGAATTAATTTATAAAAAAAATTGAACGATGCTCATGTACCTTGAAAGAGAGTTTAGAATACATTAATACAAATGTAGAATGTAGTTAGAAATTTTAAAACAACACTAAAGATTATATGTTTTAGTATATCAATCCCCCTGTTAACACATATTTTGAAATAAATCTAAAAATATGACAATATTGTTTTAATGTATAGTTTCATCTTGCACTAACATATGATGATGTTACAATAGGTTTTGAGCCTTCGTTGTCTTTTATAGTGGTTATTCCATCGATTTAGGGAGTATCATAAAGTTTTATAAATTAATCGATAAAAATATTGTACCGATTTCGATATACCACGATAGAGAGTTTAACATACATTAATACATATGAGAATGTGGTTAGAAATTTTAAAACAACACTAAAAAGTATAAGCTTCAGTATATAGATCGTTTACCGTAAAACTCAATATTTTCGTATGGGTTAACACATAGATTTTGAGAAAATCTCGAAAAATATGACAATATTGTTTTAATGCATAGTTGCCTATATGATGATGATCAAAGAGGTTTGGAATCTTTGTTGTCTTTATTTCTCCAGAGAATAACGATTTTATAATGGTTAGTCCACTAATTTAGAGAGTATATGAAGTTTTACAGAATTAATTTATAAAAAAAATTGAACGTTGGTCATGTGCCATGAAAGAGAGTTTAGCATACGTTAATACAAATGTAGAATGTAGTTAGAAATTTTAAAACAATACTAAAGATTATATGTTTCAGTATATCAAGCATTTATCAAAAACTCAATATTTTTGAAGGGGGTTACACATAGATTTTGAAAAAAATTCGAAAAATAAGACAATATTGTTTTAATGTATAGTTTCATCTTGCACTAACATATGATGATGTTCAAATAGGTTTTGAGCCTTTGTTGTCTCTGTTTTTAAAAAAATTAGCGATTTTATAGTGGTTATTCCATCGATTTAGGGAGTATTATAAAGTTTTATTAAATTAATTGATAAAAAGATTATAACGATCCCCATATATCACGAAAGAGAGTTTAACATACATTAATACAAATGTAGAATGTGGTTAGAAAATTTAGAACAAGACTAAAAAGTACAAGGTTCAGTATATAGAGCGTTTAACGTAAAACGCAATATTTTCGTAGGGGTTTAACACATAGATTTTGAGAAAAATTCAAAAAATATGACAATATTGTTTTAATGCATAGTTGCATCCTGCACTAATGTATGATGATGTTCAAATAGGTTTGGAGCCTTCGCTGTCTCCGTTTTTCAAGAAATTAGCGATTTTATAGTGGTTATTCCACGGATTTATGGAGTAATATAAAGTTTTACTAAATTAATTGATAAAAAAGTTATAACGATTCTCATATACCACGAAAGAGAGTTTAACGTACATTAATACAAATGGAGAATGTGGTTAGAAAATTTAAAACAACACTAAAAAGTATAAGCTTCAGTATATAGGTTTAACGTAAAACTCAATATTTTCGTAGGGGTTAACATATAGATTTTGAGAAAATATCGAAAAATATGACAATATTATTTTAATGCATAGTTGCCTCATGTACTAATATATGATGATGATCAAAGAGGTTTGGAATCTTTGTTGTCTCCATTTCTCCAGAGAATAACGATTTTATAATGGTTAGTCCATTAATTTAGGGAGTATATGAAGTTTTACAGAATTAATTTATAAAAATATTGAACGATGGTCATGTATCATGAAAGAGAGTTTAGCATACGTTAATACAAATGAAGAATGTAGTTAAAATTTTAAAACAACACTAAGGATTATATGTTTCAGTATATCAAGCATTTACCAAAAACTCATTATTTTTGAAGGGGGTTAACACATAGATTTTGAGAAAATTTCGAAAAATAAGACAATATTGTTTTAATGTATAGTTTCATCATGCACTAACATATGATGATGTTCAAATAGGTTTGGAGCCTTCGTTGTCTCCGTTTTTAAAGAAATTAACGATTTTATAGTGGTTGTTCCATTGATTTATGGAGTATTATAAATTTTTACTAAATTAATTGATAAAAAAATTATAACGATTCTCATATACCACGAAAGAGAGTTTAACGTACATTAATACAAATGTAGAATGTGGTTATAAATTTTAAAACAACACTAAAAAGTATAAGCATCAGTATATAGAGCGTTTAACGTAAAACTCAATATTTTCGTATGTGTTAGTTAACACAGATTTTGAGAAAAATTCAAAATATATAATAATATTTATTTAATGCATAGTTGCCTCATATACTAATATATGATGATGGTCAAAGAGGTTTGGAATCTTTGTTGACTCCATTTCTCTAGAGAATAGCGATTTTATAATGGTTAGTCCACTAATATAGGGACTATATGAAGTTTTACAGAATTAATTTATAAAAAAAATTGAACGATGCTCGTGTACCTTGAAAGAGAGTTTAGCATACATTAATACAAATGTAGAATGTAGTTAGAAATTTTAAAACAACACTAAAGATTATATGTTTTAGTATATCAATCATTTACCAAAAACTCAATATTTTCGAAGGGGGGGTTAACTCATAGATTTTGAAAAAATTTGAAATATATGACAATATTGTTTTAATGTATAGTTTCATCTTGGACTAACATATGATGATGTTCAAATAGGTTTTGAGCCTTCGTTGTCTCCATTTTTAAAGGAATTAGCGATTTTATAGTGGTTATTCTATCGATTTAGGGAGTATTATAAAGTTTTATAAATTAATCGATAAAAAATTGTAGCGATTTCGATATACCACAAAAGAGAGTTTAACATACATTAATACATATGAGAATGTGGTTAGAAATTTTAAAACAACACTAAAAAGTATAAGCTTCAGTATATAGATCGTTTACCGTAAAACTCAATATTTTCGTAGTGGTTAACACATAGATTTTGAGAAAATCTCGAAAAATATGACAATTTTGTTTTAATGCATAGTTGCCTCCTGTACTAATATATGATGATGATCAAAGAGGTTTGAAATCTTTGTTTTCTTCATTTCTCCAGAGAATAGCGATTTTATAATGGTTAGTCCACTAATTTAGAGAGTATATGAAGTTTTACAGAATTAATTTATAAAAAAAATTGAACGATGCTCATGTACCATGAAAGAGAGTTTATCATACGTTAATACAAATGTAGAATGTAGTTAGAAATTTTAAAACAATACTAAAGATTATATGTTTCAGTATATCAAGCATTTACCAAAAACTCAATATTTTTGAAGGGGGTTACACATAGATTTTGAAAAAAATTCGAAAAATAAGACAATATTGTTTTAATGTATAGTTTCATCTTGCACTAACATATGATGATGTTCAAATAGGTTTTGAGTCTTTGTTGTCTCTGTTTTTAAAGAAATTAGCGATTTTATAGTGGATATTCCATCGATTTAGGGAGTATTATAAAGTTTTATTAAATTAATTGATAAAAAATTATAACGATCCCCATATATCACGAAAGAGAGTTTAACATACATTAATACAAATATAGAATGTGGTTAGAAAATTTAAAACAACACTAAAAAGTATAAGCTTCAGTACAGAGAGCGTTTAACGTAAAACTCAATATTTTCGTATGTGTTAGTTAACACAGATTTTGAGAAAAATTCAAAATATATAATAATATTTCTTTAATGCATAGTTGCCTCATATACTAATATATGATGATGGTCAAAGAGGTTTGGAATCTTTGTTGACTCCATTTCTCTAGAGAATAGCGATTTTATAATGGTTAGTCCACTAATATAGGGACTATATGAAGTTTTACAGAATTAATTTATAAAAAAAATTGAACGATGCTCGTGTATCTTGAAAGAGAGTTTAGCATACATTAATACAAATGTAGAATGTAGTTAGAAATTTTAAAACAACACTAAAGATTATATGTTTTAGTATATCAATCATTTACCAAAAACTCAATATTTTCGAAGGGGGGGTTAACTCATAGATTTTGAAAAAATTCGAAATATATGACAATATAGTTTCATCTTGCACTAACATATGATGATGTTCAAATAGGTTTTGAGTCTTTGTTGTCTCTGTTTTTAAAGAAATTAGCGATTTTATAGTGGATATTCCATCGATTTAGGGAGTATTATAAAGTTTTATTAAATTAATTGATAAAAAATTATAACGATCCCCATATATCACGAAAGAGAGTTTAACATACATTAATACAAATATAGAATGTGGTTAGAAAATTTAAAACAACACTAAAAAGTATAAGCTTCAGTATATAGATCGCTTAACGTAAAACTCAATATTTTCAGATGTGTTAGTTAACACAGATTTTGAGAAAAATTCAAAATATATAATAATATTTCTTTAATGCATAGTTGCCTCCTGTACTAATATATGATGATGGTCAAAGAGGTTTGAAATCTTTGTTGTCTCCATTTATCTAGAGAATAGCGATTTTATAATGGTTAGTCCACTAATATAGGGACTATATGAAGTTTTACAGAATTAATTTATAAAAAAAATTGAACGATGCTCGTGTATCTTGAAAGAGAGTTTAGCATACATTAATACAAATGTAGAATGTAGTTAGAAATTTTAAAACAACACTAAAGATTATATGTTTTAGTATATCAATCATTTACCAAAAACTCAATATTTTCGAAGGGGGGGTTAACTCATAGATTTTGAAAAATTCAAAATATATAATAATATTTCTTTAATGCATAGTTGCATCCTGCACTAACATATGATGATGTTCAAATAGGTTTTGAGTCTTTGTTGTCTCTGTTTTTAAAGAAATTAGCGATTTTATAGTGGATATTCCATCGATTTAGGGAGTATTATAAAGTTTTATTAAATTAATTGATAAAAAATTATAACGATCCCCATATATCACGAAAGAGAGTTTAACATACATTAATACAAATGTAGAATATGGTTAGAAATTTTAAAACAACACTAAAAAGTATAAGCTTCAGTACAGAGAGCGTTTAACGTAAAACTCAATATTTTCGTATGTGTTAGTTAACACAGATTTTGAGAAAAATTCAAAATATATAATAATATTTCTTTAATGCATAGTTGCCTCTTATACTAATATATGATGATGGTCAAAGAGGTTTGGAATCTTTGTTGACTCCATTTCTCTAGAGAATAGCGATTTTATAATGGTTAGTCCACTAATATAGGGACTATATGAAGTTTTACAGAATTAATTTATAAACAAAATTGAACGATGCTCGTGTACCTTGAAAGAGAGTTTAGCATACATTAATACAAATGTAGAATGTAGTTAGAAATTTTAAAACAACACTAAAGATTATATGTTTTAGTATATCAATCATTTACCAAAAACTCAATATTTTCGAAGGGGGGGTTAACTCATAGATTTTGAAAAAATTCGAAATATATGACAATATAGTTTCATCTTGCACTAACATATGATGATGTTCAAATAGGTTTTGAGTCTTTGTTGTCTCTGTTTTTAAAGAAATTAGCGATTTTATAGTGGATATTCCATCGATTTAGGGAGTATTATAAAGTTTTATTAAATTAATTGATAAAAAATTATAACGATCCCCATATATCACGAAAGAGAGTTTAACATACATTAATACATATGAGAATGTGGTTAGAAATTTTAAAACAACACTAAAAAGTATAAGCTTCAGTATATAGATCGTTTACCGTAAAACTCAATATTTTCGTAGGGGTTAACACATAGATTTTGAGAAAATCTCGAAAAATATGACAATTTTGTTTTAATGCATAGTTGCCTCCTGTACTAATATATGATGATGATCAAAGAGGTTTGGAATCTTTGTTGTCTTCATTTCTCCAGAGAATAACGATTTTATAATGGTTAGTCCACTAATTTAGATAGTATATGAAGTTTTACAGAATTAATTTATAAAAAAAATTGAACGATGCTCATGTACCATGAAAGAGAGTTTAACATACGTTAATACAAATGTAGAATGTAGTTAGAAATTTTAAAACAATACTAAAGATTATATGTTTCAGTATATCAAGCATTTACCTAAAACTCAATATTTTTGAAGGGGGTTACACATAGATTTTGAAAAAAATTTCGAAAAATAAGACAATGTTGTTTTAATGTATAGTTTCATCTTGCACTAACATATGATGATGTTCAAATAGGTGTTGAGCCTTTGTTGTCTCTGTTTTTAAAGAAATTAGCGATTTTATAGTGGTTATTCCATCGATTTAGGGAGTATTATAAAGTTTTATTAAATTAATTGATAAAAAAATTATAACGATCCCCATATATCACGAAAGAGAGTTTAACATACATTAATACAAATGTAAAATGTGGTTAGAAAATTTAGAACAACACAAAAAAGTATAAGCTTCAGTATATAGAGCGCTTAACGAAAACTCAATATTTTGAAGGGGTGGTTAACACATAGATTTTGAGAAAAATTCAAAAAATATGACAATATTGTTTTAATGCATAGTAGCATCCTGCACTAATGTATGATGATGTTCAAATAGGTTTGGAGCCTTCGTTGTCTCCGTTTTTCAAGAAATTAGCGATTTTATAGTGGTTATTCCACGGATTTAAGGAGTAATATAAAGTTTTACTAAATTAATTGATAAAAAAGTTATAACGATTCCCATATACCACGAAAGAGAGTTTAACGTACATTAATACCAATGGAGAATGTGGTTAGAAAATTTAAAACAACACTAAAAAGTATAAGCTTCAGTATATAAATCGTTTAACGTAAAACTCAATATTTTCGTAGGGGGTTAACACATAGATTTTTGAGAAAATATCAAAAAATATGACAATATTGTTTTAATGCATAGTTGCCTCCTGTACTAATATATGATGATGATCAAAGAGGTTTAGAATCTTTGTTGTCTTCATTTCTCCAGAGAATAACGATTTTATAATGGTTAGTCCATTAATTTAGGGAGTGTATGAAGTTTTACAGAATTAATTTATAAAAAAAAAATTGAACGATGGTCATGTATCATGAAAGAGAGTTTAGCATACGTTAATACAAATGAAGAATGTAGTTAAAAATTTTAAAACAACACTAAAGATTATATGTTTCAGTATATCAAGCATTTACCAAAAACTCATAATTTTTGAAGGGGGTGGTTAACACATAGATTTTGAAAATATTTCAAAAAATAAGATAATATTGTTTTAATGTATAGTTTCATCCTGCACTAACATATGATGATGTTCAAATAGGTTTTGAGCCTTCGTTGTCTCTGTTTTTAAGGAAATTAACGATTTTATAGTGGTTATTCCATTGATTTATGGAGTATTATACAGTTTTATTAAATTAATTGATAAAAAAATTATAACGATTCTCATATACCACGAAAGAGAGTTTAACGTACATTAATACAAATGTATAATGTGGTTATAAATTTTAAAACAACACTAAAAAGTATAAGCATCAGTATATAGAGCGTTTAACGTAAAACTCAATATTTTCGCATGGGTTAACACATATATTTTGAGAAAAATTCGAAAACTATAACAATATTGCTTTAATGCATAATTACCTCATGTACTAATATATGATGATGATCAAAAAGGTTTGGAACCTTTGTTGCCTCCATTTCTCTAGAGAATAGCGATTTTATAATGGTTAGTCCACTAATATAGGGACTATATGAAGTTTTACAGAATTAATTTATAAAAAAAATTGAACGATGCTCATGTACCTTGAAAGAGAGTTTAGCATACATTAATACAAATGTAGAATGTAGTTAGAAATTTTAAAACAACAATAAATATTATATGTTTTAGTATATCAATCATTTACCAAAAATTCAATATTTTCGAAGGGGGTTAACACATAGATTTTGAAAAAAATTCGAAAAATATGACAATATTGTTTTAATGTATAGTTTCATCTTGCACTAACATATGATGATGTTCAAATAGGTTTTGAGCCTTCGTTGTCACTGTTTTTTAAAGGAATTAGCGATTTTATAGTGGTTATTCCATCGATTTAGGAGAATTATTAAGTTTTATAAATTAATCGATAAAAATTGTAGCGATTTCGATATACCACTAAAGAGAGTTTAACATACATTAATACATATGAGAATGTGGTTAGAAATTTTAAAATAACACTAAAAAGTATAAGCTTCAGTATATAGAGCGTTTAACGAAAACTCAATATTTTCGTAGGGTTAACACATAGATTTTGAAAAAATTCAAAATATATAATAATATTTCTTTAATGCATAGTTGCCTCATGTACTAATATATGATGATGGTCAAAGAGTTTTGGAATCTTTGTTGACTCCATTTCTCTAGAGAATAGCGATTTTATAATGGTTAGTCCACTAATATAGGAGTATATGAAGTTTTACTAATTAATTTATAAAAAAATTGAGCGATGCTCATGTACCTTGAAAGAGAGTTTAACATACATTAATACAAATATAGAATGTGGTTAGAAATTTTAAAACAACACTAAAGATTATATGTTTAAGTATATCAAGCATTTACCAAAAACTCAATATTTTCGTAGGGTTAACACATAGATTTTGAAAAAATCAAAAATATGACAATATTGTTTTAATGTATAGTTTCATCTTGCACTAACATATGATGATGTTCAAATAGGTTTTGAGCCTTCGTTGTCTCTGTTTTTAAAGAAATTAACGATTTTATAGTGGTTATTCCATCGATTTAGGGAGTATTACAAAGTTTCATAAATTAATCGATAAAAATTGTAGCGATTTCATATACCACGAAAGAGAGTTTAACATACATTAATACATATGAGAATGTGGTTAGAAATTTTAAAACAACACTAAAAAGTATAAGCTTCAGTATATAGAGCGCTTAACGAAAACTCAATATTTTCGTAGGGTTAACACATAGATTTTGAGAAAATATCGAAAAATATGACAATATTGTTTTAATGCATAATTGCCTCCTGTACTAATATATGATGATGATCAAAGAGGTTTGGAATCTTTGTTGTCTTTATTTCTCAAGAAAATAACGATTTTATAATGGTTAGTCCACTAATTTAGAGAGTGTATGAAGTTTTACAGAATTAATTTATAAACAAAATTGAACGATGGTCATGTACCGTGAAAGAGAGTTTAACATACGTTAATACAAATGTAGAATGTAGTTAGAAATTTTAAAATAATACTAAAGATTATATGTTTCAGTATATCAAGCATTTACTAAAAACTCAATATTTTTGAAGGGGGTTACACATAGATTTTGAAAAATTCAAAAATATGACAATATTGTTTTAATGTATAGTTTCATCCTGCACTAATGTATGATGATGTTCAAATAGGTTTTGAGCTTTTGTTGTCTCTGTTTTTAAAGAAATTAGCGATTTTATAGTGGTTATTCCATCGATTTAGGGAGTATTATAAAGTTTTATTAAATTAATTGATAAAAAAATTATAACGATCCCCATATATAACGAAAGAGAGTTTAACATACATTAATACAAATGTAAAATGTGGTTAGAAAATTTAGAACAACACTAAAAAGTATAAGCTTCAGTATATAGAGCGTTTAACGTAAAACTCAATATTTTCGTAGGGGTTTAACACATAGATTTTGAGAAAAATTCAAAAAATATGACAATATTGTTTTAATGCATAGTTGCATCCTGCACTAATGTATGATGATGTTCAAATAGGTTTGGAGCCTTCGTTGTCTCCGTTTTTCAAGAAATTAGCGATTTTATAGTGGTTATTCCATCGATTTAGGAGTATTATAAAGTTTTACTAAATTAATTGATAAAAAAGTTATAGCGATTCTCATATACCACGAAAGAGAGTTTAACGTACATTAATACCAATGGAAAATGTGGTTAGAAAATTTAAAACAACACTAAAAAGTATAAGCTTCAGTATATAAATCGTTTAACGTAAAACTCAATATTTTCGTAGGGGGTTAACACATAGATTTTTGAGAAAATATCAAAAAATATGACAATATTGTTTTAATGCATAGTTGCCTCCTGTACTAATATATGATGATGATCAAAGAGGTTTGGAATCTTTGTTGTCTCCATTTCTCCAGAGAATAACGATTTTATAATGGTTAGTCCATTAATTTAGGGAGTATATGAAGTTTTACAGAATTAATTTATAAAAAAATTGAACGATGGTCATGTATCATGAAAGAGAGTTTAGCATACGTTAATACAAATGAAGAATGTAGTTAAAATTATTAAAACAACACTAAAGATTATATGTTTCAGTATATCAAGCATTTACCAAAAACTCATTATTTTTGAAGGGGGTGGTTAACACATAGATTTTGAGAAAATTTCAAAATAAGATAATATTGTTTTAATGTATAGTTTCATCCTGTACTAACATATGATGCTGTTCAAATAGGTTTTGAGCCTTCGTTGTCTCTGTTTTTAAAGAAATTAACGATTTTATAGTGGTTAATTCCATTGATTTATGGAGTATTATACAGTTTTACTAAATTAATTGATAAAAAATTATAACGATTCTCATATGCCACGAAAGAGAGTTTAACGTACATTAATACAAATGTATAATGTGGTTATAAATTTTAAAACAACACTAAAAAGTATAAGCATTAGTATATAGAGCGTTTAACGTAAAACTCAGTATTTTCGCATGGGTTAACACATATATTTTGAGAAAAATTTGAAAACTATAACAATATTGCTTTAATTCATAATTACCTCATGTACTAATATATGATGATGATCAAAGAGGTTTGGAACCTTTGTTGCCTCCATTTCTCTAGAGAATAGCGATTTTATAATGGTTAGTCCACTAATATAGGGACTATATGAAGTTTTACAGAATTAATTTATAAAAAAAATTGAACGATGCTCATGTACCTTGAAAGAGAGTTTAGCATACATTAATACAAATGTAGAATGTTGTTAGAAATTTTAAAACAACAATAAATATTATATGTTTTAGTATATCAATCATTTACCAAAAATTCAATATTTTCGAAGGGGGTTAACACATAGATTTTGAAAAAAATTCGAAAAATATGACAATATTGTTTTAATGTATAGTTTCATCTTGCACTAACATATGATGATGTTCAAATAGGTTTTGAGCCTTCGTTGTCACTGTTTTTTAAAGGAATTAGCGATTTTATAGTGGTTATTCCATCGATTTAGGGAGAATTATTAAGTTTTATAAATTAATCGATAAAAAATTGTAGCGATTTCGTTATACCACGAAAGAGAGTTTAACATACATTAATACATATGAGAATTTGGTTAGAAATTTTAAAATAACACTAAAAAGTATAAGCTTCAGTACAGAGAGCGTTTAACGTAAAACTCAATATTTTCGTATGTGTTAGTTAACACAGATTTTGAAAAAAATTCAAAATATATAATAATATTTCTTTAATGCATAGTTGCCTCATGTACTAATATATGATGATGGTCAAAGAGGTTTGGAATCTTTGTTGACTCCATTTCTCTAGAGAATAGCGATTTTATAATGGTTAGTCCACTAATATAGGAGTATATGAAGTTTTACAAATTAATTTATAAAAAATTGAGCGATGCTCATGTACCTTGAAAGAGAGTTTAACATACATTAATACAAATATAGAATGTGGTTAGAAATTTTAAAACAACACTAAAGATTATATGTTTTAGTATATCAATCATTTACCAAAAACTCAATATTTTCGAAGGGGGGGTTAACACATATATTTTGAAAAAATTCGAAAAATATGACAATATTGTTTTAATGTATAGTTTCATCTTGCACTAACATATGATGATGTTCAAATAGGTTTTGAGCCTTCGTTGTCTCCGTTTTTAAAGGAATTAGCGATTTTATAGTGGTTATTCCATCGATTTAGGAGTATTACAAAGTTTTATAAATTAATCGATAAAAATTGTAGCGATTCGATATACCACTAAAGAGAGTTTAACATACATTAATACAAATATAGAATGTGGTTAGAAATTTTAAAACAACACTAAAAAGTATAAGCTTCGGTATATAGATCGTTTACCGTAAAACTCAATATTTTCGTAGGGGTTAACACATAGATTTTGAGAAAATATCGAAAAATATGACAATATTGTTTTAATGCATAATTTCCTCCTGTACTAATATGATGATGATCAAAGAGGTTTGGAATCTTTGTTGTCTTTATTTCTCAAGAAAATAACGATTTTATAATGGTTAGTCCACTAATTTAGAGAGTGTATGAAGTTTTACAAATTAATTTATAAACAAAATTGAGCGATGGTCATGTACCATGAAAGAGAGTTTAACATACATTAATACAAATGTAGAATGTGGTTAGAAATTTTAAAACAATACTAAAGATAATATGTTTCAGTATATCAAGCATTTACTAAAAACTCAATATTTTTGAAGGGGGTTACACATAGATTTTGAAAAAAATTCAAAAATATAACAATATTGTTTTAATGTATAGTTTCATCTTGCACTAACATATGATGATGTTCAAATAGGTTTTGAGCTTTTGTTGTCTCTGTTTTTAAAGAAATTAGCGATTTTATAGTGGTTATTCCATCGATTTAGGGAGTATTATAAAGTTTTATTAAATTAATTGATAAAAAAATTATAACGATCCCCATATATAACGAAAGAGAGTTTAACATACATTAATACAAATGTAAAATGTGGTTAGAAAATTTAGAACAACACTAAAAAGTATAAGCTTCAGTATATAGAGCGTTTAACGTAAAACTCAATATTTTCGTAGGGGTTTAACACATAGATTTTGAGAAAAATTCAAAAAATATGACAATATTGTTTTAATGCATAGTTGCATCCTGCACTAATGTATGATGATGTTCAAATAGGTTTGGAGCCTTTGTTGTCTCCGTTTTCAAGAAATTAGCGATTTTATAGTGGTTATTCCATCGATTTAGGAGTAATATAAAGTTTTACTAAATTAATTGATAAAAAGTTATAGCGATTCTCATATACCACGAAGAGAGTTTAACATACATTAATACCAATGGAGAATGTGGTTAGAAAATTTAAAACAACACTAAAAGTATAAGCTTCAGTATATAAATCGTTTAGCGTAAAACTCAATATTTTAGTAGGGGTTAACACATAGATTTTGAGAAAATATAAAAAAATATGACAATATTGTTTTAATGCATAGTTGCCTCATGTACTAATATATGATGATGATCAAAGAGGTTTGGAATCTTTGTTGTCTCCATTTCTCAAGAGAATAACGATTTTATAATGGTTAGTCCATTAATTTAGGGAGTATATGAAGTTTTACAGAATTAATTTATAAAAAAATTGAACGATGGTCATGTATCATGAAAGAGAGTTTAGCATACGTTAATACAAATGAAGAATGTAGTTAAAAATTTAAAACAACACTAAAGATTATATGTTTCAGTATATCAAGCATTTACCAAAAACTCATTATTTTTGAAGGGGGTGGTTAACACATAGATTTTGAGAAAATTTCAAAATAAGATAATATTGTTTTAATGTATAGTTTCATCCTGCACTAACATATGATGCTGTTCAAATAGGTTTTGAGCCTTCGTTGTCTCTGTTTTTAAAGAAATTAACGATTTTATAGTGGTTAATTCCATTGATTTATGGAGTATTATACAGTTTTACTAAATTAATTGATAAAAAAATTATAACGATTCTCATATACCACGAAAGAGAGTTTAACGTACATTAATACAAATGTAGAATGTGGTTATAAATTTTAAAACAACACTAAAAAGTATAAGCATCAGTATATAGAGCGTTTAACGTAAAACTCAATATTTTCGCATGGGTTGACACATATATTTTGAGAAAAATTCGAAAACTATAACAATATTGCTTTAATGCATAATTACCTCATGTACTAATATATGATGATGATCAAAGAGGTTTGTAACCTTTGTTGCCTCTATTTCTCTAGAGAATAGCGATTTTATAATGGTTAGTCCACTAATATAGGGACTATATGAAGTTTTACAGAATTAATTTATAAAAAAAAATTGAACGATGCTCATGTACCTTGAAAGAGAGTTTAGCATACATTAATACAAATGTAGAATGTAGTTAGAAATTTTAAAACAACAATAAATATTATATGTTTTAGTAAATCAATCATTTACCAAAAACTCAATATTTTCGAAGGGGGTTAACACATAGATTTTGAAAAAAATTCGAAAATATGACAATATTGTTTTAATGTATAGTTTCATCTTGCACTAACATACGATGATGTTCAAATAGGTTTTGAGCCATCGTTGTCACCGTTTTTAAAGGAATTAGCGATTTTATAGTGGTTATTCCATCGATTTAGGGAGAATTATTAAGTTTTATAAATTAATCGATAAAAAATTGTAGCGATTTCGATATACCACGAAAGAGAGTTTAACATACATTAATACAAATGAGAATGTGGTTAGAAATTTTAAAATAACACTAAAAAGTATAAGCTTCAGTATATAAAGCATTTACCAAAACTCAATATTTTCGTAGGGTTAACACATAGATTTTGAAAAAATTCAAAATATATAATAATATTTCTTCAATGCATAGTTGCCTCATGTACTAATATATGATGATGGTCAACGAGGTTTGGAATCTTTGTTGACTTCATTTCTCTAGAGAATAGCGATTTTATAATGGTTAGTCCACTAATATAGGGAGTATATGAAGTTTTACAGAATTAATTTATAAAAAAAATTGAACGATGCTCATGTACCTTGAAAGAGAGTTTAGCATACATTAATACAAATATATAATGTGGTTAGAAATTTTAAAACAACACTAAAGATTATATGTTTTAGTATATCAATCATTTACCAAAAACTCAATATTTTCGAAGGGGGGGTTAACACATATATTTTGAAAAAATTCGAAAAATATGACAATATTGTTTTAATGTATAGTTTCATCTTGCACTAACATATGATGATGTTCAAATAGGTTTTGAGCCTTCGTTGTCACCGCTTTTAAAGGAATTAGCGATTTTATAGTGGTTATTCCATCGATTTAGGGAGTATTACAAAGTTTTATAAATTAATCGATAAAAAATTGTAGCGATTTCGATATACCACGAAAGAGAGTTTAACATACATTAATACATATGAGAATGTGGTTAGAAATTTTAAAACAACACTAAAAAGTATAAGCTTCAGTATATAGATCGTTTACCGTAAAACTCAATATTTTCGTAAGGGTTAACACATAGATTTTGAGAAAATATCGAAAAATATGACAATATTGTTTTAATGCATAGTTGCCTCCTGTACTAATATATGATGATGATCAAAGAGGTTTGGAATCTTTGTTATCTTTATTTCTCCAGAGAAAAACGATTTTATAATGGTTAGTCCACTAATTTAGAGAGTATATGAAGTTTTACAGAATTAATTTATAAACAAAATTGAACGATGGTCATGTACCATGAAAGAGAGTTTAGCATACGTTAATACAAATGTAGAATGTAGTTAGAAATTTTAAAACAATACTAAAGATTATATGTTTCAGTATATCAAGCATTTACTAAAAACTCAATATTTTTGAAGGGGGTTACACATAGATTTTGAAAAAAATTCAAAAAATAAGACAATATTGTTTTAATGTATAGTTTCATCTTGCACTAACATATGATGATGTTCAAATATGTTTTGAGCTTTTGTTGTCTCTGTTTTTAAAGAAATTAGCGATTTTATAGTGGTTATTCCATCGATTTAGGGAGTATTATAAAGTTTTATTAAATTAATTGATAAAAAAATTATAACGATCCCCATATATCACGAAAGAGAGTTTAACATACATTAATACAAATGTAAAATGTGGTTAGAAAATTTAGAACAACACTAAAAAGTATAAGCTTCAGTATATAGGCGTTTAGCGTAAAACTCAATATTTTTAGTAGGGGTTAACACATAGATTTTAAGAAAAATTCAAAAATATGACAATATTGTTTTAATGCATAGTTGCATCCTGCACTAATGTATGATGATGTTCAAATAGGTTTGGAGCCTTCGTTGTCTCCGTTTTCAAGAAATTAGCGATTTTATAATGGTTAGTCCACTAATTTAGGAGTATATGAAGTTTTACTAAATTAATTGATAAAAAAGTTATAACGATTCTCATATACCACGAAAGAGAGTTTAACGTACATTAATACCAATGGAGAATGTGGTTAGAAAATTTAAAACAACACTAAAAAGTATAAGCTTCAGTATATAAATCATTTACCAAAAACTCAATATTTTCGTAGGGTTAACACATAGATTTTGAAAAATATCAAAAATATGACAATATTGTTTTAATGCATAGTTGCCTCCTGTACTAATATATGATGATGATCAAAGAGGTTTGGAATCTTTGTTTTCTCCATTTCTCCAGAGAATAATGATTTTATAATGGTTAGTCCATTAATTTAGGGAGTATATGAAGTTTTACAGAATTAATTTATAAAAAAAATTGAACGATGGTCATGTATCATGAAAGAGAGTTTAGCATACGTTAATACAAATGAAGAATGTAATTAAAAATTTTAAAACAACACTAAAGATTATATGTTTCAGTATATCAAGCATTTACCAAAAACTCATTATTTTTGAAGAGGGTGGTTAACACATAGATTTTGTGAAAATTTCAAAAAATAAGATAATATTGTTTTAATGTATAGTTTCATCCTGCACTAACATATGATGATGTTCAAATAGGTTTTGAGCCTTCGTTGTCTCTGTTTTAAAGAAATTAACGATTTTATAGTGGTTATTCCATTGATTTATGGAGTATTATACAGTTTTACTAAATTAATTGATACAAAAATTATAACGATTCTCATATACCACGAAAGAGAGTTTAACGTACATTAATACAAATGTATAATGTGGTTATAAATTTTAAAACAACACTAAAAAGTATAAGCATCAGTATATAGAGCGCTTAACGTAAAACTCAATATTTTTAGTAGGGGTTAACACATATATTTTGAGAAAAATTCAAAAATATAACAATATTGCTTTAATTCATAATTACCTCATGTACTAATATATGATGATGATCAAAGAGGTTTGGAACCTTTGTTGCCTCCATTTCTCTAGAGAATAGCGATTTTATAATGGTTAGTCCACTAATATAGGGAGTATATGAAGTTTCTAAATTAATTTATAAAAAAATTGAGCGATGCTCATGTACCTTGAAAGAGAGTTTAGCATACATTAATACAAATGTAGAATGTAGTTAGAAATTTTAAAACAACAATAAATATTATATGTTTTAGTATATCAATCATTTACCAAAAATTCAATATTTTCGAAGGGGGTTAACACATAGATTTTGAAAAAAATTCGAAAAATATGACAATATTGTTTTAATGTATAGTTTCATCTTGCACTAACATATGATGATGTTCAAATAGGTTTTGAGCCTTCGTTGTCTCTGTTTTAAAGAAATTAGCGATTTTATAGTGGTTATTCCATCGATTTAGGGAGTATTATAAAGTTTTATTAAATTAATTGATAAAAAATTATAGCGATTTCGATATACCACGAAAGAGAGTTTAACATACATTAATACATATGAGAATGTGGTTAGAAATTTTAAAATAACACTAAAAAGTATAAGCTTCAGTACAGAGAGCGTTTAACGTAAAACTCAATATTTTCGTATGTGTTAGTTAACACAGATTTTGAAAAAATTCAAAAATATATAATAATATTTCTTTAATGCATAGTTGCCTCATGTACTAATATATGATGATGGTCAAAGAGGTTTGGAATCTTTGTTGTCTCCATTTCTCTAGAGAATAGCGATTTTATAATGGTTAGTCCACTAATTTAGGAGTATATGAAGTTTTACTAAATTAATTTATAAAAAAATTGAACGATGCTCATGTACCTTGAAAGAGAGTTTAGCATACATTAATACAAATGTAGAATGTGGTTAGAAATTTTAAAACAACACTAAATATTATAGGCTTCAGTATATAAATCATTTACCAAAAACTCAATATTTTTGAAGGGGTTAACACATAGATTTTGAAAAAATTCAAAAATATGACAATATTGTTTTAATGCATAGTTGCATCCTGCACTAACATATGATGATGTTCAAATAGGTTTTGAGCCTTCGTTGTCTCCGTTTTTAAAGGAATTAGCGATTTTATAGTGGTTATTCCATCGATTTAGGGAGTATTATTAAGTTTTATAAATTAATCGATAAAAAATTGTAGCGATTTCGATATACCACGAAAGAGAGTTTAACATACATTAATACATATGAGAATGTGGTTAGAAATTTTAAAATAACACTAAAAAGTATAAGCTTCAGTACAGAGAGCGTTTAACGTAAAACTCAATATTTTCAGATGTGTTAGTTAACACAGATTTTGAAAAAATTCAAAAATATATAATAATATTTCTTTAATGCATAGTTGCCTCATGTACTAATATATGATGATGGTCAAAGAGGTTTGGAATCTTTGTTGACTCCATTTCTCTAGAGAATAGCGATTTTATAATGGTTAGTCCACTAATATAGGGAGTATATGAAATTTTACAGAATTAATTTATAAAAAAAATTGAACGATGCTCATGTAGCTTGAAAGAGAGTTTAGCATACATTAATACAAATGTAAAATGTGGTTAGAAAATTTAGAACAACACTAAAAAGTATAAGCTTCAGTATATAGAGCGTTTAACGTAAAACTCAATATTTTCGTAGGGGTTTAACACATAGATTTTGAGAAAAATTCAAAAATATGACAATATTGTTTTAATGCATAGTTGCATCCTGCACTAATGTATGATGATGTTCAAATAGGTTTTGATCCTTCGTTGTCTCCGTTTTTAAAGGAATTAGCGATTTTATAGTGGTTATTCCATCGATTTAGGGAGTATTACAAAGTTTTATAAATTAATCGATAAAAAATTGTAGCGATTTCGATATACCACGAAAGAGGGTTTAACATACATTAATACGTATTAGAATGTGGTTAGAAATTTTAAAACAACACTAAAAAGTATAAGCTTCGGTATATAGATCGTTTACCGTAAAACTCAATATTTTCGTAGGGGTTAACACATAGATTTTGAGAAAATATCAAAAATATGACAATATTGTTTTAATGCATAATTGCCTCCTGTACTAATATATGATGATGATCAAAGAGGTTTGGAATCTTTGTTGTCTTTATTTCTCCAGAGAATAACGATTTTATAATGGTTAGTCCACTAATTTAGAGAGTATATGAAGTTTTACAGAATTAATTTATAAACAAAATAGAACGATGGTCATGTACCATGAAAGAGAGTTTAACATACGTTAATACAAATGTAGAATGTAGTTAGAAATTTTAAAACAATACTAAAGATTATATGTTTCAGTATATCAAGCATTTACTAAAAACTCAATATTTTTGAAGGGGGTTACACATAGATTTTGAAAAAAATTCGAAAAATAAAACAATATTGTTTTAATGTATAGTTTCATCTTGCACTAACATATGATGATGTTCAAATAGGTTTTGAGCTTTTGTTGTCTCTGTTTTTAAAGAAATTAGCGATTTTATAGTGGTTATTCCATCGATTTAGGGAGTATTATAAAGTTTTATTAAATTAATTGATAAAAAATTATAACGATCCCCATATATCACGAAAGAGAGTTTAACATACATTAATACAAATGTAAAATGTGGTTAGAAAATTTAGAACAACACTAAAAAGTATAAGCTTCAGTATATAGAGCGTTTAACGTAAAACTCAATATTTTCGTAGGGGTTTAACACATAGATTTTGAGAAAAATTCAAAAAATATGACAATATTGTTTTAATGCATAGTTGCATCCTGCACTAATGTATGATGATGTTCAAATAGGTTTTGATCCTTCGTTGTCTCCGTTTTTAAAGGAATTAGCGATTTTATAGTGGTTATTCCATCGATTTAGGGAGTATTACAAAGTTTTATAAATTAATCGATAAAAAATTGTAGCGATTTCGATATACCACGAAAGAGAGTTTAACATACATTAATACGTATGAGAATGTGGTTAGAAATTTTAAAACAACACTAAAAAGTATAAGCTTCGGTATATAGATCGTTTACCGTAAAACTCAATATTTTCGTAGGGGTTAACACATAGATTTTGAGAAAATATCGAAAAATATGACAATATTGTTTTAATGCATAATTGCCTCCTGTACTAATATATGATGATGATCAAAGATGTTTTGAATCTTTGTTGTCTTTATTTCTCCAGAGAATAACGATTTTATAATGGTTAGTCCACTAATTTAGAGAGTATATGAAGTTTTACAGAATTAATTTATAAAAAAATTGAACGATGGTCATGTACCATGAAAGAGAGTTTAGCATAATGCTAATACAAATGTAGAATGTAGTTAGAAATTTTAAAACAATACTAAAGATTATATGTTTCAGTATATCAAGCATTTACTAAAAACTCAATATTTTTGAAGGGGGTTACACATAGATTTTGAAAAAAATTCAAAAAATAAGACAATATTGTTTTAATGTATAGTTTCATCTTGCACTAACATATGATGATGTTCAAATAGGTTTTGAGCTTTTGTTGTCTCTGTTTTTAAAGAAATTAGCGATTTTATAGTGGTTATTCCATCGATTTAGGGAGTATTATAAAGTTTTATTAAATTAATTGATAAAAAAATTATAACGATCCCCATATATCACGAAAGAGAGTTTAACATACATTAATACAAATGTAAAATGTGGTTAGAAAATTTAGAACAACACTAAAAAGTATAAGCTTCAAGATATAGAGCGCTTAACGTAAAACTCAATATTTTAAGTAGGGGTTAACACATAGATTTTGAGAAAAATTCAAAAAATATGACAATATTGTTTTAATGCATAGTTGCATCCTGCACTAATGTATGATGATGTTCAAATAGGTTTGGAGCCTTCGTTGTCTCCGTTTTTCAAGAAATTAGCGATTTTATAGTGGTTATTCCACGGATTTAAGGAGTAATATAAAGTTTTACTAAATTAATTGATAAAAAAGTTATAACGATTCTCATATACCACGAAAGAGAGTTTAACATACATTAATACCAATGGAGAATGTGGTTAGAAAATTTAAAACAACACTAAAAAGTATAAGCTTCAGTATATAGAGCGTTTAACGTAAAACTCAATATTTTCGTAGGGGTTAACACATAGATTTTGAGAAAATATCGAAAAATATGACAATATTGTTTTAATGCATAGTTGCCTCCTGTACTAATATATGATGATGATCAAAGAGGTTTGGAATCTTTGTTGTCTCCATTTCTCTAGAGAATAGCGATTTTATAATGGTTAGTCCATTAATTTAGGGAGTATATGAAGTTTTACAGAATTAATTTATAAAAAAATTGAACGATGGTCATGTATCATGAAAGAGAGTTTAGCATAATGCTAATACAAATGAAGAATGTAGTTAAAAATTTTAAAACAACACTAAAGATTATATGTTTCAGTATATCAAGCATTTACCAAAACTCAATATTTTTGAAGGGGTTAACACATAGATTTTGAGAAAATATCGAAAAATATGACAATATTGTTTTAATGTATAGTTTCATCCTGCACTAACATATGATGATGTTCAAATAGGTTTTGAGCCTTCGTTGTCTCTGTTTTTAAAGAAATTAACGATTTTATAGTGATTATTCCATCGATGCTCATGTACCTTGAAAGAGAGTTTAGCATACATTAATACAAATATAGAATGTGGTTAGAAATTTTAAAACAACACTAAAGATTATATGTTTTAGTATATCAATCATTTACCAAAACTCAATATTTTCGTAGGGGTTAACACATATATTTTGAAATATTTTTGAAAAATATGACAATATTGTTTTAATGTATAGTTTCATCATGCACTAACATATTATGATGTTCAAATAGCTTTTGAGCCTTCGTTGTCTCCGTTTTAAAGGAATTAGCGATTTTATAGTGGTTATTCCATCGATTTAGGAGTATTATAAAGTTTTATTAAATTAATTGATAAAAAATTATAACGATTTCATATACCACGAAAGAGAGTTTAACATACATTAATACATATGAGAATGTGGTTAGAAATTTTAAAATAACACTAAAAAGTATAAGCTTCAGTATATAGAGCGTTTAACCTAAAACTCAATATTTTCGTATGGGTTAACACATAGATTTTGAGAAAAATTCAAAATAAATAATAATATTTCTTTAATGCATAGTTGCCTCATGTACTAATATATGATGATGGTCAAAGAGGTTTGGAACCTTTGTTGTCTCCATTTCTCTAGAGAATAGCGATTTTATAATGGTTAGTCCACTAATTTATGGATTATATGAAATTTTACTAAATTAATTATAAACAAAATTGAACGATGCTAATGTACCATGAAAGAGAGTTTAGCATACATTAATACAAATTTAGAATGTGGTTAAAATTTTTAAAACAACACTAAATATTATAGGCTTCAGTATATAAATCATTTACCAAAAACTCAATATATTTATAGGGGATTTTGAGAAAATTTCGAAAAATATGACAATATTGTTTTAATGCATAGTTGCCTCATGTACTAATATATGATGATGATCAAAGAAGTTTGAAATCTTTGTTGTCTTCATTTCTCTAGAGAATAGCGATTTTATAATGGTTAGTCCAGTAATTTAGAGAGTATATGAAGTTTTACAGAATTAATTTATATAAAAAAAAATTGAACGATGCTCATGTACCATGAAAGAGAGTTTAGCATACATTAATACAAATGTATAATGTAGTTAGAAATTTTAAAACAACACTAAAGATTATATGTTACAGTATATCAAGCATTTACAAAAAAAAAAATCAATATTTTCGAAGGGGTTAACACATAGATTTTGAGAAAATTTCGAAAAATAAGACAATATTGTTTTAATGTATAGTTGCATCCTGCACTAACATATGATGATGTTCAAATAGGTTTGGAGTCGTTGATGTCTCCATTTTTCAAGAAATTAGCGATTTTATAGTGGTTATTCCACCGATTTAGGGAGTATTATAAAGTTTTACAAAATTAATTGATAAAAAGATTATAACGATTCCCATATACCACGAAAGAGAGTTTAACATACATTATTACAAATGTAGAATGTGGTAGAAAATTTAAAACAACACTAAAAAGTATAAGCTTCAGTATATAGAGCGTTTAAAGTAAAACTCAATATTTTCGTAGGGGTTGTTAACACATAGATTTTGAGAAAATTTAAAAAAATATTATAATATTGTTTTAATGCATAGTTGCATCCTGCACTAACTTGTGATGATGTTCAAATAGGTTTGGAGCCTTCCTTGTCTATGTTTTTCAATAAATTAGCGATTTTATAGCGGTTATTACACCGATTTAGGGAGTAATATAAAGTTTTACTAAATTTATTGATAAAAAATTATAAAGATTCTCATATACCACGAAAGAGAGTTTAACATACATTAATACAAATGTAGAATGTGTTAGAAATTTTAAAACAACACTAAAAGTATAAGCTTCAGTATATAAATCATTTACCAAAACTCAATATTTTCGTAGGGGTTAACACATAGATTTTGAGAAAAATTCAAAAATATAACAATATTGCTTTAATGCATAGTTGCCTCATGTACTAATATATGATGATGTTCAAAGAGGTTTGGAGCCTTGGTTGTCTCCGTTTTTCAAGAAATTAGCGATTTTATAGTGGTTATTCCACCGATTTAGGGAGTGTTATAAAGTTTTACTAAATTAATTGATAAAAAATTATAACGATTCCCATATACCACGAAAGAGAGTTTAACATACATTAATACAAATGTATAATGTGTTAGAAATTTTAAAACAACACTAAAAGTATAAGCTTCAGTATATAGATCGTTTAACGTAAAACTCAAAATTTTCGTTGGGATTGTTAACACATAGATTTTGAAAAATTCAAAAATCTAAAAATATTGCTTTAATGCATATTTGCCTTCTGTACTAATATATGATGATGATGTTCAAAGAGGTTTGGAGCCTTTGTTGTCTCAGTTTTAAAGAAATTAGCGATTTTATAGTGGTTATTCCATCGATTTAGGGAGTATTATAAGGTTTTACTAAATTAATTGATAAAAAAGTTATAACGATCCCCATGTACCATGAAGAGAGTTTAACATACATTAATACAAATTTAGAATGTGGTTAGAAAATTTAGAACAACACTAAAAGTATAAGCTTCAGTATATAGGCGTTTAGCATTAAAACTCAATATTTTCTTAGAGGTTAACATATAGATTTTGAAAAAATTTAAAAAATGACAATATTGTTTTAATGCATAGTTGCATCCTGCACTAACATATGATGATGTTCAAATAGGTTTGGAGCCTTCAATGTCTCCATTTTTCAAGAAATTAGCGATTTTATAGTGGTTAGTCCACCGATTTAGGAGTATTATAAAGTTTTACTAAATTAATTGATAAAAAGATTATCACGATTCCCATATACCACGAAAGAGAGTTTAACATACATTATTACAAATGTAGAATGTGGTTAGAAATTTTAAAACAACAGTAAAAAGTATAAGCTTCAGTATGTAGAGCGTTTAACGTAAAACTCAAAATTTTCGTTGGGATTGTTAACACATAGATTTTGAGAAAAATTCAAAAATCTAAAAATATTGCTTTAATGCATATTTGCCTTCTGTACTAATATATGATGATGTTCAAAGAGGTTTGGAGCCTTCAATGTCTCCATTTTTCAAGAAATTAGCGATTTTATAGTGGTTATTCCATCGATTTAGGGAGTATTATAAGGTTTTACTAAATTAATTGATAAAAAAAGTTATAACGATCCCCATGTACCACGAAAGAGAGTTTAACATACATTAATACAAATTTAGAATGTGGTTAGAAAATTTAGAACAACTCTAAAAAATATAAGCTTCTGTATATAGAGCGTTTAACGTAAAACTCAATATTTTCTTAGAGGTTAACATATAGATTTTGAAAAAATTTAAAAAAATGACAATATTGTTTTAATGCATAGTTGCATCCTGCACTAACATATGATGATGTTCAAATAGGTTTGGAGCCTTCAATGTCTCCATTTTTCAAGAAATTAGCGATTTGATAGTGGTTAGTCCACCGATTTAGGGAGTATTATAAAGTTTTACTAAATTAATTGATAAAAAGATTATCACGATTCCCATATACCACGAAAGAGAGTTTAACATACATTATTACAAATGTAGAATGTGGTTAGAAATTTTAAAACAACAGTAAAAAGTATAAGCTTCAGTATGTAGAGCGTTTAACGTAAAACTCAAAATTTTCGTTGGGATTGTTAACACATAGATTTTGAGAAAAATTCAAAAAATCTAAAAATATTGCTTTAATGCATATTTGCCTTCTGTACTAATATATGATGATGTTCAAAGAGGTTTGGAGCCTTCGTTGTCTCAGTTTTTAAAGAAATTAGCGATTTTATAGTGGTTATTCCATCGATTTAGGGAGTATTATAAGGTTTTACTAAATTAATTGATAAAAAAAGTTATAACGATCCCCATGTACCACGAAAGAGAGTTTAACATACATTAATACAAATTTAGAATGTGGTTAGAAAATTTAGAACAACTCTAAAAAATATAAGCTTCTGTATATAGAGCGTTTAACGTAAAACTCAATATTTTCTTAGAGGTTAACATATAGATTTTGAGAAAATTTAAAAAAATGACAATATTGTTTTAATGCATAGTTGCATCCTGCACTAACATATGATGATGTTCAAATAGGTTTGGAGCCTTCAATGTCTCCATTTTTCAAGAAATTAGCGATTTTATAGTGGTTAGTCCACCGATTTAGGGAGTATTATAAAGTTTTACTAAATTAATTGATAAAAAGATTATAACGATTCCCATATACCACGAAAGAGAGTTTAACATACATTATTACAAATGTAGAATGTGGTTAGAAATTTTAAAACAACAGTAAAAGTATAAGCTTCAGTATATAGAAGCGTTTAACGTAAAACTCAAAATTTTAGTTGGGTTAACACATAGATTTTGAGAAAAATTCAAAAATATGACAATATTGTTTTAATGCATAGTTGCACTTTGTACTAACTTGTGATGATATTCAAATAGGTTTGGAGCCTTCTCTGTCTCTGTTTTTCAGTAAATTAGTGATTTTATAGTGGTTATTCCACCGATTTAGGGAGTAATATAAAGTTTTACTAAATTTATTGATAAAAAAATTATAAAGATTCTCATATACCACGAAATAGAGTTTAACATACATTAATACAAATGTAGAATGTGTTAGAAATTTTAAAACAACACTAAAAAGTATAAGCTTCAGTATGTAGAGCGTTTAACGTAAAACTCAAATTTTTCGTAGGGTTAACACATAGATTTTGAGAAAAATTCAAAAAAAATAAAAATATTGCTTTAATGCATATTTGCCTTGGTGCTAATATATGATGATGTTCAAAGAGGTTTGGAGCCTTCGTTGTCTCAGTTTTTAAAGAAATTAGCGATTTTATAGTGGTTATTCCATCGATTTAGGGAGTATTATAAGGTTTTACTAAATTAATTGATAAAAAAAGTTATAACGATCCCCATGTACCACGAAAGAGAGTTTAACATACATTAATACAAATTTAGAATGTGGTTAGAAAATTTAGAACAACTCTAAAAAATATAAGCTTCTGTATATAGAAGCGTTTAACGTAAAACTCAATATTTTCTTAGGGTTAACATATAGATTTTGAAAATTTAAAAAATGACAATATTGTTTTAATGCATAGTTGCATCCTGCACTAACATATGATGATGTTCAAATAGGTTTGGAGCCTTCAATGTCTCCATTTTTCAAGAAATTAGCGATTTTATAATGGTTAGTCCACTAATTTAGGGAGTATTATAAAGTTTTACTAAATTAATTGATAAAAAAAGTTATAACGATTCTCATATACCACGAAAGAGAGTTTAACATACATTAATACAAATGTAGAATGTGTTAGAAATTTTAAAACAACACTAAAAGTATAAGCTTCAGTATATAGAAGCGTTTAACGTAAAACTCAATATTTTCGTAGGGTTAACACATAGATTTTGAGAAAATTTCAAAAATATGACAATATTGTTTTAATGCATAGTTGCACTTTGTACTAACTATGATGATATTCAAATAGGTTTGGAGCCTTCGTTGTCTCTGTTTTTCAGTAAATTAGTGATTTTATAGTGGTTATTCCATCGATTTAGGAGTAATATAAAGTTTTACTAAATTTATTGATAAAAAATTATAAAGATTCTCATATACCACGAAATAGAGTTTAACATACATTAATACAAATGTAGAATGTGTTAGAAATTTTAAAACAACACTAAAAGTATAAGCTTCAGTATATAGAAGCGTTTAACGTAAAACTCAATATTTTTGTAGGGGTTAACACATAGATTTTGAGAAAAATTCAAAAATATAACAATATTGCTTTAATGCATATTTGCCTTGGTGCTAATATATGATGATGTTCAAAGAGGTTTGGAGCCTTTGTTGTCTCAGTTTTAAAGAAATTAGCGATTTTATAATGGTTATTCCATCGATTTAGGGAGTATTATAAGGTTTTACTAAATTAATTGATAAAAAAAGTTATAACGATCCCCATGTACCATGAAAGAGAGTTTAACATACATTAATACAAATTTAGAATGTGGTTAGAAAATTTAGAACAACTCTAAAAATATAAGCTTCAGTATATAGAAGCGTTTAACGTAAAACTCAATATTTTCTTAGGGTTAACATATAGATTTTGAGAAAATTTAAAAAATGACAATATTGTTTTAATGCATAGTTGCATTCTGCACTAACATATGATGATGTTCAAATAGGTTTTGAGCCTTCAATGTCTCCATTTTTCAAGAAATTAGCGATTTTATAGTGGTTAGTCCACTAATTTAGGGAGTATATGAAGTTTTACTAAATTAATTGATAAAAAATTATAAAGATTCTCATATACCACGAAAGAGAGTTTAACATACATTAATACAAATGTAGAATGTGTTAGAAATTTTAAAACAACACTAAAAAGTATAAGCTTCAGTATATAGAAGCGTTTAACGTAAAACTCAATATTTTTGTAGGGGTTAACACATAGATTTTGAGAAAAATTCAAAAATAAGACAATATTGTTTTAATGCATAGTTGCCTCATGTACTAATATATGATGATGTTCAAAGAGGTTTGGAGCCTTTGTTGTCTCCATTTTTCAAGAAATTAGCGATTTTATAGTGGTTATTCCATCGATTTAGGGAGTATTATAAAGTTTTACTAAATTAATTGATAAAAAATTATAACGATTCTCATATACCACGAAAGAGAGTTTAACATACATTAATACAAATTTAGAATGTGGTTAGAAAATTTAGAACAACTCTAAAAATATAAGCTTCAGTATATAGAAGCGTTTAACGTAAAACTCAATATTTTTGTAGGGGTTAACACATAGATTTTGAGAAAATTTAAAAATGACAATATTGTTTTAATGCATAGTTGCATTCTGCACTAACATATGATGATGTTCAAATAGGTTTTGAGCCTTCAATGTCTCCATTTTTCAAGAAATTAGCGATTTTATAGTGGTTAGTCCACCGATTTAGGGAGTATTATAAAGTTTTACTAAATTAATTGATAAAAAATTATAACGATTCTCATATACCACGAAAGAGAGTTTAACATACATTAATACAAATGTAGAATGTGGTTAGAAAATTTAAAACAACACTAAAAATATAAGCTTTAGTATATAGAGCGTTTAACGTAAAACTCAATATTTTTGTAGGGGTTAACACATAGATTTTAAGAAAATTTCAAAAATATAACAATATTGTTTTAATGCATAGTTGCATTCTGCACTAACATATGATGATGTTCAAATAGGTTTGGAGCCTTCGTTGTCTCTGTTTTTCAAGAAATTAGCGATTTTATAGTGGTTATTCCATCGATTTAGGGAGTATTATAAAGTTTTACTAAATTAATTGATAAAAAATTATAACGATTCTCATATACCACGAAAGAGAGTTTAACATACATTAATACAAATGTAGAATGTGGTTAAAATTTAAAACAACACTAAAAAGTATAAGCTTCAGTATATAGAAGCGTTTAACGTAAAACTCAATATTTTTGTAGGGGTTAATACATAGATTTTGAGAAAAATTCAAAAATATAACAATATTGCTTTAATGCATAGTTGTCTCATGTACTAATAAATGATGATGGCCAAAGAGGTTTGAAACCTTTGTTGTCTCCATTTCTCTAGAGAATAGCGATTTTATAATGGTTAGTCCACTAATTTAGGGAGTATATGAAGTTTTACTAAATTAATTATAAAAAAATTGAACGATGCTAATGTACCGTAAAGAGAGTTTGTCCACTTATCTACTATAAACACATTAACATCACATATCCACACATTACTCATCACTCATCCACACATCACCGTCCACAAATCACCCAACTACACATCACTGCCTACAAATCACCCTCCACAACCTGTCCTTTCCATTAAGCGAAAATTGTTCATTGAATTGCTGGCCAAACAATAGTACATGTAAAAATGTGATAGAAAGTCAAAAGTGTGTTAGTGTAATCAATTCAAAAATTGATCACATATTTACGTATATGCGACTGATTTTAATACAGTGAAATCGACCAACCATGTCTAGTTTGACGCCTTTGATTGAAAAATTGATGTTAAAAGAAACGCGTTAACATTATTTATATTTACCATCTAATGGGCTTTGGGCTTGTACCGCTAAAGCCCAACAAAGGCTATCTTCTTACTTGGGAAGTTGAGAAGGAGAAAGAAAAACAAATACTTCGGGAAATTCAATCACTCATGGCGAACGAAGACGACGATGGAGAGAAATCACGAGGCACGCCACAACAGATTGGTAACAAACCCAAAACCCAGATCGTAATTGGTGTTCCTTCGTACCAGGAAGTGGTGGAAAGCTCACAGACTAAGTCCACGCCACCATCTCTCTTCAAGCCTTCCCAGACTTTCTCTCAAGCATTCGCTTTCGTCAAATCCTCCGACGTCTACTCTGCTCCTCCTCCTCTGACTTCTTCTTCCGGCGCTTCTCATGTGCCCAGTACAAGGTATTTCGAGTATTTAATGAACAAAATGTAGACATTGTAGCCTACTGTAGATTGATTGTTCGTTGAAAAGTCGAAACCTTTGAATGTTTATTACCATCAATCATCCTCTGTTTCTTTTTTGATCAAAGTGTTCTGAAGATTGATTGTTCGTTGTAAAGTCGAAAACTTTAATGTTCATTTACATCAGTCATCCTCTGTTTTTTTTTTTATCAAACTGTTCTGAAGATGGATTGCCTTTGAAAAGTTGAAACCTTTGAATGTTTATTACCATCAGTCACTATAATGATTGCATTGTTTGACGCATACTTAAGTTTCCATGGTGTGTTTTTGGTGTATGTTGCATTCACCATAGCCAAACTCCTCAAACCGATGTAGCTTCATCTTCAACTCCTGTAGCTACTGGCTCTCTATCTTCGAACACTACTCAACCACGTAACGCAATTCTCGTTAGCAATAGACAGGTGAGCTGACTTCAAACAACCTCCATGTTCTTTGGAACCCATCTTAGTTCGAATTGACATTGTATTTGCAGAAAGGAAACCCGCTTCTTAAACATATCAGGAACGTGAAATGGGTTTTCTCAGAAATCATCCCTGACTACTTACTTGGTCAATCCACTTGCGCTCTGTATCTAAGGTGAACACTCTACAACTTTCCTCTGTTGCATTAATGTGTTCTAAGTTTCACGCTGGCTGATTCTCTTCCCCTCCAGCTTGCGGTATCATCTACTGCACCCGGATTATCTCTACTTCCGCATAAGGGAGCTACAGAAGAACTTCAAACTCCGTGTTGTTCTTTGCCATGTCGACGTTGTAAGTTCATATCCTTGCTCTTTGCTAAAATGTCTGTTGGCTGTTCTTGTGATGTCCTTGTGGTTTCTTGGACAGGAAGATTCTGTGAAACCGTTGCTTGAAGTCACCAAAACCGCTCTTCTCCATGACTGCACCCTATTGTGCGCCTGGAGGTATCAACACACATTTCAATCACTCTGCTTCTCGTTTGTACGCTACAACAACGTTCTGTGTAAACTCTCTTGCAGCTTGACGGAATGTGCTCGTTACTTGGAGACGATCAAAGTCTATGAAAACAAACCTGCGGATCTCATCCAAGGACAGATGGATACAGACTATCTCTCACGTGTATGGAAACTCTGCTAAGCTTTCTTTTTAATTTTATTAAATTCTCATGGGGGTAAGTGTTGTTTGCAATTGCAGCTAAACCATTCTCTTACAAGCATCAGACATGTGAACAAGAGCGATGTAGTCACGCTTGGTTCTACATTTGGGGTTAATCTTCAGAATCTCGATGTTTTATATGATTCAACTTAAGCTGGAAAACTCAAAAACATGATTTTATGCAGTCTCTTGCTCATATAATGGATGCATCCATGGAAGATCTAGCTCGTTGTCCTGGTATAGGCGAACGCAAGGTACATTTTTCTTCGCCTATAATCCAAAAACTCCATGATCATGTGATATAGGAGGGTGTCTTGATGTGAGAATCATTTTTAAACCTTAGGTGAAGCGGTTGTACGATACGTTCCACGAACCTTTCAAGCGTGCAGCTTCGAGCTACCCGTCTGTTATAGAACCGACAGCTCCGGAGACTGAAGTTCAGAAGGATGTGAACTCAGAGGAACCTGCTGAGGCAGATGAGGATTTTGTGGAGGGCTCGAGGAAACGCAAGAAGATGGAGCCTGAGAAAAGTGTGAAGACTGCGCTCTCGACTGTTTTCGCTAGATACTCTGATAAGCTCTGCAAGAAAAAGGAGAAAGGTACAAGAACAGACTCAGATGCTGAAACCCACCAAGATTAACACAAGTTTGATCACTGGCCAAGGTCATTGTTAACTGTGAGCGTATTTCTAGAAATGTAATAGGAGTATAATGTTAGCTTTGTGTTTGTTTGTTGGGTGTGACTGCTGATCTCTGTAGTGTTGAGTATGTTAGTTACTGAAGCCTATGTGATTAATTTCTTACTACCAGTAGTATTAATTTTCTGGACCAATAAAGTCACACAGAAATATATTTTAAAGTTGAAAGATAAAAACTAGCTTGAAGCTTGAAATGATTAGATGTGGTAACATTTTCACCAGTGAATTAATATTTTTATAAATAATACTTTTTTCGTTTCGATTTAATTGTCATTGTAGAAAAAAAAAATTGTTTGAAAATAAGTGTTGTTTAAAATTTCAGTGCAAAATTTATTAATAAGATTTTCTATTTTATTTTTTTATTAGTCGAAATATGTTTAGGTGTATATATAATTGTATTTTTATTTTAGAAATATACAAAATTATATGTTTTTTTTTAATTTGTGCGTTTAAAAATAGAACGATAATTAAATGGAGTATAGGATAGGTTTATTATTAGTTTGGTTTTAAGTTTGGATTCGGACAAGAATTGGGTTTGTTGAGTTCCGTTTGGTTCAGAGATATGGAGTGCGACTTGCGTGTTTAATTTAATTCGACCCTTTAACAGCTTTTTGCAATTAACCGTTTCATATATTATAAGTAGTTTTGGAGAAATATTTTTGTTTCAAAATGTAATTAGTTTTCGTATTTAGGTAACATTTACATTTATTGAATACAGTGTGACCAATCAAATTAAATAGACTTATTTTTTATTGGTTAAATTATATCTACTATATTTATTATAAAATATTTTTTAAAAACATAATAATTTTTTTAATCTTCGCATTTTTACCCAAAACTACTTATATTATGATGAAACGGAGAGAGTATTTTATAAATTGTAGTTTTGTTGACATATGTTGGAAATGATTTAGGCGATGTCTTGTCGATCAGAGACACAAACACTTGAACTTTGTGCACCACTCTTCCTTTAATTTTCTTTTCCTTTTTCTGAACACAAAAGAAACTTCTTTCGGTGTAAACGGTTTTAGATTGCAATCAACAAAAATAAAGTAAAGTTGCAAAGGACTGGTAAAAGAAAAAGGCAGAGAATATTTGAAGTGTAAGTAAACCGGTCGTGAGAGACATTGGGTAAACAGGTAAATAAATTAACCTGAAAAAGTAAAAGTTGAATTTTCTTCTAAAGAAACAACTTATGATATTAATGTGCAAAAGAAAAAAAAAAATGTGAATGTGCATATGTATTTTTATATATATGGTATAGTGGTATATATGAAAAGTAAATCAAGTTACTGAGGATGTTGGAACATGAGGGGGACAAAAGCGAAAGTAAGTATTATAAACAAGAACTGTTTATAAGTTATGAATTATCACATAACAGTGGGTACATGAATGTGTGTGGTATGTAAACAATGTAGATGCAGTTTTTGGAATCTGGCTTCCCTCTTTTTGGGACGAAAGCAGATATTTTCAATTTGCTTCATTTCTTCTTAGCAAGCCCAATAAAGCATTTTCCTCTAACTTTTCTTTTTCTTTTCTTGATCCTTCGGATTTGCTCTCTTTTCACTACTACCGAGCATGCCCCAATACTCTCTTTTTTCTTCTTATGGAATTGACCCATAAAATATCGAGATTTTTTACTCAAAGCTCGAAGAAACAAGAGGCTTTGATTCGTGTGTTATAACCAGTTTGTTCTAACGTCCACAGAATTATTTAAAATTCTGTGAATTTGATTAAGAAGAATACATTTTCTGACATTTTAATTGAAGCGACATACGTACTAACTTTTGGTATCACCTAACTTTCATGCTATTGCTCGTTGCCAACCATTTTTATGGTTTTAACTCTTTTAGGTCGATAATATATATAATTTGCACAATACCTTTTCTTGCTTATAAAATTGTTAATTTATAATGCAGTTACGTTCATGTGAATTTACTACATGAAATAGAAACTATTAAAACTAACGCAAGATGAAAAAAGAAAAGAACTAAAACCAACAAGAACCACTAACATCACAATCTTATCATCAACAATAATGGATCATATGCTGTATATATTTTAGTGATTTGTCATTTATGTGTGTGTAAGGGTAGGTGTCTTTGCAAACAAGGGTATATATGTCTATTGCACATATATGTACATGCATATAAAGTTGATCGCAATTGTACCTAACCAAACACTACAAAGCTTTCTTTAAACAATATATAGACACATTGATAGATGTCATGATTCATGTACATAAGTTTGTGACCCAATTTTGGATATGAAGTCCAAAGACTCCAGCTGTGGACATCCTTACAATACATCTTCAACTATTGACTATCGCTCTCACTCTTTCTTTTCTTGTACCATAGATGTTAATTGTTGATCTATTACAAACTGATTATGTAAATTTATAGATGGTTTCATCAAAATATAATATCTTTAGTCTTTTTCAATACACACATGGTCGGTAATTCTTAGGCGATGTTGATCTCCATTAATCTCTATTGACTATTGTACTGTGGAGTAATCAATTTACAAAAAAATTTACACATTTATTATGATTTTTATTATATCTGCAAGAACAAATAATTTCTTAAACGCCAGACGAAAACGTTTTTAAGGGAATACATGTGTTTAACGTAGGTTCATTTTGCAACTTACTTCTGAGAGATAGTTTTGAAAAAATGAAGTCAAAGGTGTTGACAAACTTGTTTTTTATAACTTGTTCCGAGACTTCGACTACTAACAAACTTCGTCTGCATTCTCACACACGTATCTTCACATTCGTCACTTGACCTTCAAAATCAAACCTAACACGTGATAGTACTTTTAGTTCTTATGTTTGTTTTTTTTGTTGGTCAGTATACAATTCCCTATTTTCGTGGGAATGTTATCATATAATGTTCATATCAATTTTTATTAGAAAGTTTTGTATCTGGTTAGGGTCGGCTAATATGAGCTACTCCAATTCAAACATGAGCATATTCAAAACTATATCTTAGAATACGAAAGAGATATATAAAGTTACGTAATTGTTTTGGATGTCAGTTGTCATCAGAGTTACAGCTCTAGCTGGTAATATTGTAGAACGGCAGAACATTTTAAAACGAAAACTATGCAAAAATAAAATTGATATTCTACTTCGATTAGTAGTCAGAAGATTTAAAACCTGCAGATAGTTGATATGTAAGCATGGCTCGTACATGGATAAAAGCTGATGATGGTAAGGAAATCAAATTGCTGCCAAATAGTTTAAAGCTATTCTGAAAACATTTTTTTCTTCTTTTCCTTTCAAATTCAGGTACTTTGGAATTTGCAGTAAGAAAACTCTTCAGTAATTTGTATGGTCATTTCTTAGGCCAGTTACTTTGCACACATGTTCAGTTGAATTTTGCCTCCTAACGTGACATGCTTGGGAATTTTGTTTAAAGTGGTTTTCAACTGTTAATGTTTTTCCTATAAAGTCGTGATCTGTGAAAGGTTTGAATAAAGATCTTTTTAAACGGAACGAATATGTTTTCATTGATGTATGATGTATCTATGTTACCAATCAAGATAAGCTGCGAGTGTGTTTTTGTTTGGCTTTTGTAACACACACACTGGGTGGGATATTCTCACTTTTGGTAGAAGCTAAACCTATGAGCAATGGATATAAACACAAGCCATGATGACACATATAGTTTCAAGTTATAGCAATTTATTCAAAGTAAATCAAGAGAATAAATATTTACTACAATGGATTTGAATTTAGTAGAAATGAGAACTTCGATTAGGTCCAGAGTCCAAAAAAGCCAAAAAACAACAACAGTTTGATTTGGATACTCATTGGCATAATGGCATGTGCTTCAAAAATACCCCACATCTTATAATGAGTCCAAACAATTTCCGATTTTATTGATTAGTCAAATGTGTATAGTAGTGGTACTAAAAGCAAATAAAAATATAATTTTTACGATAATTGTATGCAAAAGATAAAGGAAAAGTAAAGCCTGGTTTCTCCTTACATAAAGAAATTCAACTGTAGAAATCTTGTAGGAACAGTGCTATGATCATATCTTTTCTTATAACATGACGATGGCATTATTCTGTATCATTTTTGTCTTCATTTCCAACTGTTAATATATATTTTATTCATGCATACTACATGCTGGAGTTTTGTTATCTTTTTAAACGGAGAGTCTTACATGCAAAGTTAAACTACCTCTATAATCTGCTTAACGAATTCTAAATTTTTCTTTTGAGAGCACCAAATTTAATCAATCAGAGTAAAACTATTGATCAAAAGCGTGTAAAAAATAGGCAAACTGACAAAGATAAATTAAGCTGACAGCAATGTTCTTCACGAGGTTGGTTTTATCTAGAAAAAGAAGGGTCTAATGTACCACTGAAAATGATTGCTCGAAACCCCCTCTTTAAACAATTCTATCTCATTTTCGATTTTTCTTACAGCTTTTTCTGTATTTTAGTTTGACTTCTATGGTCGGAGAAAAATCATTGACTTCTAGGTTGCCATGGACCGACCAACGACGTACACGGTTCGATCTATATAAGCTTAGTGTGTCTAACTGCTAGGTCCATAGCAGAGTATTGTCACATCTAAACGTTAGTTCAGGTCGAACCATGAATCATTTTAAACTTTCATTTATTTAAATCTGGTGACTTTTAATCCTTTTCAGTTTTTCCTTTTAAGATTACTTATCACGGACCTGCACGTGTTAGCAAAGTATTGTCTATGCTAGTAAGCTAGCATATCGATAAATTTAATTAAAATAGTCAGAGTTATGCGAAATGTAAAGCTGCACGATGTGATTTAATAACAGCCGAAAAACTAGTAATAGTGCTTTCCCTTCATGTTTATGTACACGTCTGTTATAGAGATATGTTTGAAAAAAATCGTCTACTACATTATGATAGTCTCACTGAAGTGGTGCACATGCGTAACATGCATTAGCAATTAAGTGAAGTATTTTTTTCTAACTCAGAAAGTCAATACTCCCTCCGTTTCATATTAAATGTTGTTTTAGAGAATTTTTTTCGTTATAAAATAAGTATTGTTTTCGATTTCAATGCTTTATTTTTCTATTGGTTGAAATTTGATTAGGTGTATATGTAATAGTGTTTTTATAAGAAATATACAAAATTAATTATTTTTTAATCATATAAATCTAAAACGATACTTATAATAAAACAGAGAGAGTATATTTCAAGAAGACGATAAAATAGATCAACTTTTATTAATTCCGAACTAATTGGTGGTTGAAAGCTGGCCCTAGAGAACTCTATCCACAGCAAAGACTGGAAGTGACATACCTGTCTTCATGACCCATTAAAACTCATCTAACATTACTGTCCCTTCTCCTTCTTCTTCTTGTTATTATACTCTATTTGTTTCAAAATAATATATATTACAAAGTTTTACACTTATTAGAAAATTGTATTAGATCAAGGATTTGAGAGGATTTCATTTCTTTTTCAAATCCCCTCTTATTGTATCTAACATTTACAAATTTCATATAAAATCCAATCTTATTAGATTAGTCATTTGTATAAGTTCTCTCAAATCCCACCTTATTGAAAAATATGGATTTTGTTAATAAAATCTATTAAATGAAATTTGGTAGGTTTTAGATGATATTTTATAGTTGAGAAACAAATAATTGAAATACCACCTCTTATGACGGTATTTGAAACTTTTTTAAAAAATAAAAAAAAATCTAGTTCACATTTTTAAAAATAAAATCAAAATATTTGAAAAGAAAATAATAAAAATATATATATTTGAAAAATCGATTTTGAAAACTATTATATATTTATATTTTTCATAAAACGATAAAAATATCAAATTATAGTAATTTAAAATAAAAATATTATTTTAAATAAATTTTTAATTTTTAATTTTTTTTTTCAAAAACTTTGAGATTTCTTCAAAAAAACCTTAAAACTTGTAATAAATCTTTTTGAGATTTACTTAAATCTTCTATTTTCTTGGATTTACTTCTCTCAAATCCTTGATTCAGTAAATTCCACTAAGAAAATACTTAAAATTTTAACAATAAATGCATTGTTTTCCATGTTTAGTTATTTCTAATACCAATCAAAACTCAATAAATACAATTAATTTATTTAAAATTTACAATTCTGATTATTACATACACTGAATTAAAATATGGATCTTTCGAAACAAATTTTTTTCTGAAACAAAGATCATTCTAAAACAAAGAAACTATTCTTTTTAGGTGTATTCAATATAACATTTGATGTGATTTGTCTTTTAATAGAGTTTTAGATGATTTCAATAAGTTGCAGAGATTTAGGTGGTTTTTGTTAAACCACTCTAGAATATAACCTAAAACTATGGGATTTAGATTTTAATTTTTTAAACTAAGAAACTTCACCCAAACATCCTAAAATCACCTGAAAACTTTAAACTTCACAACTTATAATATTTTTAATAACAGTGGATTTTAAAGTACTTTACTTAAATGTTAAATTCAATAACAATGGATTTTAAATAAGTTTTAAAATTTATGTTTGAATAACAACAATTTGTCATTTTAATACAAATCACCTAAAAATCTCAATTGAATACATCCCTTTTATCAATTTTTTCTTATTATTATATATACATATTAGATAAAAAATATATTGTATGTATATTTCTCTAATTATATAAACTTATTCACAACAACCAAAGGTGTCAAATCAAGTGTTTAGTTTTCATTTTCTACTTTCTTTTGGTGGAAGAGTACCATGGATTATCGACTTGAATATCTTTACAAAGATTCAACATTACTGTATTGAATGGTTATCTTAAATATTTAAATCTATTTCAAAAGTATTTTATAGAATCAAAATATTTTATGAATGAAATTCCAGAGTATTTTGAGACAGCTATTCGATAATTTAGTTTTTCCCTTAATTTATTAATTTTGTTTCTATTTTTAAGTTGCATTTTTTCTAATATAAATGTTTTAGAACCAAAAACTAAATTGAAAGTATTAGAGTTGTAAGTTGAAATCAGACTCGAATACATTTATTGTTTGTTTTCTCTCATTTTATAATCAAGTTTTCAATCTTTCGGTACTACCGAATTATATTGAGTATGTGATTTTTAAATGGTGACTCTCAACAAAGTTTTTTGATTGACAATCAAACAGTTTATGAGAAACATTTCTGTATGAGGTATTATTAGTATAGAACGTAAGATCTAGATCGCATAACTTACCAATATAGGAGTCATAAAATAATGGTTGCATTGTTTGCGTAAGTGATGTTGTCGTTAAACAAGTCCATTTTGTTGACAAACACGCTATTCTTGCTTGCGATTGGATCCTATACACTCTAGTCAACGATCATTAAAATCATTGATCACAAACCATTATTATGATCTTGAAACTTTTCATGTTAATATGAGTGTCATATCTAAATTATTGAAGTCAAATTGATTTGCGCGCAAATGATATACTTATATTCTATGACGATTAAGAGAAGTTTTAAGATCTAAAACTCGTAATTACTTAACACGTAACCGATTTATGAAAAACTTGTTAATAGTTGATTTTTTTTTAGAATAGTAGATAAAACCACTACATGATAACAACATCACACCTAGATTGTCGAGTCTTGATATAGTCGGTTTACATCTAAACCACACATTAAATATGCAAAAGCAAGTTTAATCAACGAATACAGCTAAGTAGTGTAGTTAAGGGAACCTTAACATATTCGAATTAGTGTTTTTTTTTTTTTTTTTGGGCAAATTCGAATTAGTGTGTTAATCAATCGTATTCCTGAAGATGAATACAGAGGAAGCGAGGCTGTACTTAATTCTGCTGCCAAAGTGTTCTTCTTCTGCTTCTTTCCCTCTACTCTGTACCAGAAAAAGTATGACACTTTAAAATTTTAAAAACAAAACAATACTATTAAAATGCTAAATTAGAAAAAAAGAAGAAGATATTTTGCAAATCAAAATGAAAGATATCCTTGCTACCTGTGCCACCGCCCTCTCTCTCTCTTAAGTTTTACAGACATAAATAAATAAGAAAACCCTGAAACAGAGAGATAAAAAACAAAACACAAGTGTTGAGCGTGTTTTATTAGTGTCCCTCTCTTTCTCTGTCCTTAAAAACACAGCAACAACCGACTTTATTACATTATAATACCCCTCTTCCTTATCATCTCTATCTACCACCATCTCTTCTCTTCACATAGGAGAAAAGAAGAGCTGAGACAGAAACTCTCTTTCTCTCTTTACCCAGAGTTTTGTCAAACTGTGAAGAAAACAACTCACAAAATCTAACTATGAATAAACAAGATGTTATGAAGCTTCAGGTATACGTCTCCTTCTCTTCTTGTCTCTCCCTTCAAGATTTGCGAAGTATATATATTATATTATGGTGCTAATTTTGTGTTACTGGGATTTGGTTTTGTTTTTGACAGACATGTGTTCTGAAAGTGAACGTACACTGTGAAGGATGTAAGCATAAAGTGAGGAAACAGTTGCAGAAAATCGAAGGTTTGTGTTCTTCTTGCTATTTCCCCATTTCTTTAAGGGGAAGCTTTGTATGGTTTAAATTGTTTAATTTGGTGAAACTAAATAATTAATTAAACATAGCTTTCAGAGATATATGAAGTGAGTTTCTCTCTCAAAAGCTGTGGATCTGTTAATTTTGAAGTTTTCAGCTCAGATAATGTAATATTTTTTAAAAAAATGAGGAGCATAGTAGTCCAAAGTATTGAGATTTATACCACTGAGGCTATTCTTTTATTTTTATGTTAAAACATTTTCACAAGAATTACATAAAGCATTCTTAGAATTGCTTTGAATGATCTGACATAAAAAATTTACCACGAAGTTAAAAGTTTTGATAATTACCGCGTTGATTGTTTAATTTTTTTTTGGAATGGTAACATGTTGGGAAGATCCTAACATGGTTTTGGTTTTTTTTCAGGAGTGTACTCTGTAAAAGCAGATGTGGAACAGGGGAAAGTCACTGTAACAGGAAACGTTGACCCAGCTATCCTCGTTAAGAAACTGAGCAAGTCAGGGAAACACGCCGAGATCATAGGCGGCGGAGGAGGCGGAGGAAAAGGGTTTCCTAATCTGAATGGGCAGTTTGGTAATCTCAGTATGAACGGGAAAGGTGGGAAAGAGAGCAACCAAGCTAAGGGGAAACCTAATGGTGGTGGTGGTGGTGTTGGTGGGGGACATGGAGGTCAACCAATGCAATTGACACCACAGCAGATTCAACAAATGATGATGATGAAGGCTGCTCAAGCTCAAGGTGGTGGTGGTGGTGGTGGTGGTCATGGCGGGAAGGATATGAAGATGATGATGCCTCCTGTGGCGTCCAAGGATCAGAAGAAGTCTGTTAAGTTTGCTGAAGAGGAGGACGATGAGTTTAGTGATGATGATTACGATGATGAGTTCAGTGAGGATGATTATGATGATGATGAGTTCGATGATGAGGATGAGGATGATGATATGGGAGGAGGACATGGTCATGGTGGGGAGGAGGTGGTAATCATCACATGCCTCCTAACAAGATGATGATGATGCCTAACAAGATGATGCCTCAAATGGGTGGTGGTGGTGGTGGAGCTAAGGGACCTAATGAGATGATGATGATGATGAATGGTTTCAAAGCCGGCGGTGGTGGTGGTGGTGGTGGTGGTGGTGGTGGTCATGGCGGGAAGGATATGAAGATGATGATGCCTAACAAGATGATGATGATGATGATGATGCCTAACAAGATGATGATGATGCCTAACAAGATGATGATGATGCCTAACAAGATGATGATGATGATGATGAAGGCTGCTCAAGCTCAAGGTGGTGGTGGTGGCCTGCTAGGGTTTTTCAAAAATGGTAAAAGTGGTAAAGGAGATGAGAAGAAGGGAGGTGGTAAGAAAGAAGGAGGCGGTGGAGGTGATAAGGTCAAATCCTCCGGTGGTGGGGGAGGAGGAGTTCATCATTATGACAGTGGGCCTAAAAAGGTGGAGGTGGTGGGTCAAAAGGAGGAGGCCATGGGGCCCATGATATTGATGAGCTCATGAAACACCACAAAGCAGGCGGAGGAGGAGGTAACAAGGGTAATCATAGTGCTAAGGGGATGGGTGGCCCAATGGGTCAAGGCGGTCCGATGGGTATGATGGGTCAAGGAGGTCCTATGGGCATGATGGGTCAAGGTGGTCAGATGGGTATGATGGGACACCAAGGTGGTCAGATGGGTCCTATGGGACATCAAGGTGGCTCTTACCCGGCGGTTCAAGGCTTGCCGATGAGTGGAGGTGGAGGTGGAGGATATTATCCACAACCAGCTCAGGCAAGTCATCAAATGAACCAACAACAATATATGCAAATGATGATGCATCAGCAACAACAACAAGCTGCAGCTGCAGCTCATGGAGGATATGGTGGTGGTCACGGTGGAGACATGTACCACCCAATGATGTATGCTCGACCTTATCCGTCGGTGAACTATGCTCATCCACCGCCAATGCCGCCTCCACATTCGGATTCATATACTCATATGTTCAGCGATGAGAATCCAGGTAGCTGTAGTATAATGTGATCTTTTGTAATGTTTTAATTAGAAGAAAAAACGGATATGAATATGTTTGTCTTAGAACTCTTTATTATGTATTTTTTTGGGATGACTTTCTCTTTTAAAACTCTTTTGAGGGGATTGAAAACAAAATGTGCTTTAATTTTGTTAAGTGGAATGATGTTTATAATATCTTGAAGATGGTTACAAACTAAGATCTTTATTTTTCTGTGTGAAAAGGATTGTGCAGCCGCCCTCTATAGTAGGGCACAAGAGCACTAACTCCTATAGTGTGCCACTAACTTTATGTACACACCACATATTAATTTTGACCCATTGAGCACCAAATCCGTGAGAGATTTATGAGTTGATTATGATGTTTTTTCAATAAGAAAGTGTGGACAAAATATTTCAGAATTAGGTCTCTGGTGTTTCTATCAAATAGTGTTCTCCAAAAGTGAAACTAGTGTGTGAACTGAGAAACCACATCAATAGTTTGGCAGCAGAAAACGTTGGGTCCTTATCTTAAACAACTTGTGCGAGTGACTCACAAAGACGGGCTTGTAAATGAACCATCAATATTTTGCTTACCCATTGGGCCTAGTAAACTAAATCCCGGTTTAATCAGTCAACTGATCTACAGTCAACCATAATAATCCGATGTTTATTACTAGTAATTATTATGCCAAATGTAGAATTTTGAGTGTGATAAGACTCATAATAGTCAAAATTCATTGAATGAATATTCTCAGACCGAGTGTGAACCGGAATAAAAGGGTATTCTTAGACCGAAATTTCGGTTTGCGAAGTAGATCATACGTGTCTCGGCCAATCACATTACAGCAATTACAGAATTAAATGGAAATAAATATGAAATCAATAAATAAAATAAAACGCTCGTGGTCGTCTTCTTCCTCCGCACTCCGGTGATCGATAATCACAAAAGAACTAAATCGTAAAGAAAAAAAAAAAAGGTTCACGAGATGCATTCATTTGGATACAGAGCAAACGCTCTGCTCACGTTCTCCGTTACTGCTCTCGCCTTCATCTGCGCAATCTCGTCTTTCTCAGACAAATTCAGCAACCAGAATCCCTCTGCTGAGATCCAGGTATGTTTTAATTGTATTGATCGTCTCCGTATGTGATGGATCTGCGAATGAATGCTTTGATGTGAGTTAACTTAAAAATGAAAAATGTCTGAAGTTGTTTATATGGATTGTGGTTTGGTGATGTGACTGCAGATACTTAACATCAATCGGTTAAAGAAGCAATCTTACGGCAATGATGAGGTAAAAGTTTCGATCTTTACATAAGGCTCTCACCTCTGTTTATGAATTGCTCAAGTTACTTCCAACTAGTAGTAGTAGTAGTTCATGAATCTTTCAAGCTTTCGAATTTGATTTAGATTAACTCACAGGCGTTATTCGAATCTGGTTTATGAATATCATTCAGCTTATACATACTGAGTCACGCAGGTCAGCTTGACACTGGACATATCGGCAGACTTGCAGTCACTGTTTACTTGGAACACCAAACAGGTTTTAATAACTTCTCAAAACACTTAAAAAGAGTCCTTGTCTTTTTTTTACTATTACTTGTAGAAATTGCATTGCTCTTGCTGGATATTCGTTTTATGAAAAATGCTTGCAGGTTTTCGCTTTCGTGGCAGCGGAATACGAAACCTCAAAGAACTCCCTGAATCAGGTATACTATAGTCAACACTCCACACAGGACAAGTTGGGGATTGACTTGAAATGATATTGACGTTTCTTTTGCAGGTTTCTCTATGGGATGTGATTATCCCTGATAAGGAACATGCCAAGTTTAGGATTCAAACCTCAAACAAGTACCGTTTCATTGATCAGGTACACTAAAACAAACCCCACCAAGTCTTCTGCGTTCTTTTACTTATTCAGAACTAGAAGATTGAATTGATCATCGTTTGGGATCTTTCAGGGACATAATCTTCGCGGAAGAGAGTTCAACTTGACGTTACACTGGCATGTCATGCCCAAGACCGGAAAGATGCTTGCTGACAAGATCATCATGCCTGGTTACAGTTTACCAGATGCATACAAATGATGAAGGCTGTGAAGAAAGCATCTAAGCGTTTTTGAATTTCGTTTTTTTCATGGAAAAGATTCTGTAAAAGTACTATTGATCTATTAGAACTTTTCTAAATAGAAAGAATAAAAGCATTGACCATGAGAGTTTAGAACGTTGTTTCAACAGAACTATGACCTAAAACTTTAGCTATTCTTCTGCTGTTCATTGATTCTCTAACCACCTTCACATCACTCCACCGTCCAGCTCTAGCGTAGATATTAGATAAAAGAACATAGATTCCGCTACCGAGTTCTTCAGATTCACTTACCACAGATCTTATTCGATCAGCCAGATCGAAGTTCTCATGAATCTCACAGCCATTCAACAACGCACCCCATACATTAGCATTTGCTTGTACCGGCATAGTCTTTACCAATCTCTCCGCCTCTTCAAAACAACCAGCACGGCTCAAGATATCAACCATACATCCATAATGCTCAACCGTCGGTTCTATGCCGTAAACATCTCTCATTTCCGCAAAGTATCTTCGCCCTTCCTCCACCAAACCCACGTGGCTGCACGCATACAACACCCCAACAAATGTGATTCCATCAGGTTTAGCACTACCTTCCTCTCGCATTCTCTGGAACACGCTCAACGCTTCATTCCCGTGCCCGTGACTCGCTAACCCAATGATCACCACCGTCCAAGCTATCGTATCTTTCTTCTCCAGATCTTCAAACGCTCTCTTCGCGCTCTCTGCATCGCCAGTTTTAGCATACATATTCACAAGCGCACAGACTACAGCAGCATCCTTCACAAACCCGGTTTTCAATACATAACCGTGAAGCATTCGTCCCGATCCTTGTATCATGGAAGCTCTTATGACACTCAAAAACGTAACCTTATCAGGAGACACACCCAAACCAATCATATCCAAAAACAAACGCATTGCCTCCTCTCCATCACCGCTCTGACTATACCCTGTAATAATAGAATTCCAAGAAACCAAGCTTCTCTCAGGCATTTCGTCGAACAGATACCTCGCGGTTCTCATCTCTCCGCATTTCCCATACATATCAACCAAACTCGTCGCCAAAATCACATTAAAATCATCTCCCGACTGAAGAAACGGATCAAAGCCTAACTCTTTAACAAGCCCATGAAACCATTTCCCTCTCTCAATATCTTTACATCTCCCACAAGCAACTAAAAGATCCACCATTACAGTCTCATTCACCTCCACACCATGCCTCTCCATCTCACTAAACACCTCAATAGCATCCCTAAACCGATTATTACTCACAAACCCAGACACCAAACTCCCCCAACCCACAACGTTCCACTTCGGCACACCCTCAAAAACCTTCAGACCACACTCCACTTCTCCACAACACATGTACATATGAAGCAAGCAAGTGGAAACATACATGTTCACAACAAACCCTGTCTTCAAAACAAACCCATGAACACACCTCCCGAACTTAACATCCCAGCAAGCTTTGAGGACGTAAGGAAACGTGAAGTGATCCGGAGAGTGCCCTTTACGAAGCATTTCTTGGTAAAAGGTCAATGCTTTGTCTTGTTTGGGACTGTTTGAGTAGCCTCTGATCATGGAGTTCCATATGTACACGCTCGGGGAATCGATGGTTTCGAAAATTGAGGACGCGTAGGTGAGGTTCGTGGTCTCCGGGAGGTGGTGCAGAAGTCTATGAGACGGCTTAAGGGAATGATGTTTTTGATGACAGAGGATTTGATCATGAGGGCGTGGAGTTGGTTTAGTTCCGTCATTGTTCTGCAGTTCTCCAGGTGGGAGAGAAGTGTTTTGTAGTGCTTCTTCATCAGTGTTAATGTACAAACTCTTCAAAGCTTACACCTTTATGAATTGGGTAAAATGTAAAATTATAAAGTTTTAATAGTTACAGGTTTAGTTTCTGATTTTAAAAGAGTTTAAGGCTACATTTGCAATTGACCAATAAAAGATTTCCTTTATAAATTGGGTACAATTGTAAACATAAATAGTTATAGGTGGGTGTTAAAAATAATAGTTATACGTTATTTTTCTATTTTAAAAGAGTTTAAGGTTACATTTGCAATTTACCCCAAAATCTATTAATTAGAAGGCTTATTTCCTTTATAAACTGGGGTAAAATTGTAAAAATAAATAGTTACAGGTTTATTTTCCGGTTTTAAATGAGTTTAAAGTTGCATTTGCAATTTACTACAAAATCTATTAATAAAGGCTTATTTTTCCTTTATAAATTGGATTCAACTGTAAACTAAATAGTTATAGGTTTAATTTTCAATTTTAAAAGATTTAAGGCTACATTTGCAATTTAACCAAAAATATATTAATAAAAGGTGTTCGGTTACACGAAGTCGGCGAATACTGGCCTGAGGTATGGCGGCGAAGGAGATCGACGTGGGGAGCAGTTCCTTCTCCGGCGGAGATCCATGTCCAATTTGCCTCGGACCCATACTCCAAGAATCCTATCTCGATACATGTTTCCGTACGCTTCCCTCTCTCTCTTTCTCTTAATCTGATTAAGCTCCTGTGTGTATCTGAGATAAGACATAGGTTTATGGTTTAGGGAATAGCTGATAGCTTCTTGCAAGTTTGACAATGAAATTGAAAAGTCTGTTCCTTTTGTCTTTGGCAGACAAGTTTTGTTTCGGATGTATCAAACAATGGATCAAAGTAGTTTCCAGCAAGGTCTCTAAGCCTTTGTCTTCTGTTAAGTGTCCTCTCTGTAAGGTTTGCTTCCTTGAAAACGCTCTTTTTGTCTGAGTAGTACAGGTTCAAACACTTGTTTAGAGGAATGACTATGACAATGTGCAGACGGATAACATCTCAATCATCTACAACTTCGATGGACACTCTTTTGACCGGCATTATGTTGACCCTAACGTTACAAATGGGTAAGTTCCTGTTCTTGTGTGAATGTTTTGATATCAAGCTTGATCTCATTGACAGTAAAGCAAAGAGCTTATATACATCTTTCTTTGTGCAGCTTTGTCCTAACAAAGGAACAGAGGTATAGATTGCAATGTTACTACACCGAGTCAGGTTTGTAGCTTCATCCCTCTAACAATGTAACTGATTAAGCTTTGTTCATGTTATGTTTTCGAATCTGTGACCTAGTTTTAGTTTGGAATATGGCTGATATAACACACTGACAATGTGTTCAGTTGATCCATAGAGAATGCTAATTGCTAAAGTTATATGTTTCTTTTTTTGATACTATTAACCAGGTTTGTTGGCGGATGTGTTTGACGTTCCTCGGTTTTGGAAACTGAAGAAGTTCCTCCAGCCAAATCGGTGGCTTGAATCCTGGTTAAGAAGGGAGCTTCAAGCTCTGATGCAGGTACGCTTGCAGTTCCTTTTAATGGATATTACCCAATTAATGATGTTTATCTTCTTGCATAGTTGTTCAAAAATATCATTTTTTTCTTTCATTTTTCGTAGGAGGAAGATGTTGATATCATTCTGCATCATCTGGTCGGTGTAATGGATTCCTTCTGCAAAAGGTAAAACTCTTCTCTTGGATTAAGTTTCTTTTGATTTGCTTAAGGCTTAATTGATCAAAGTAGAAGTTTTATCTCTTGCCAACAACGTTATGCGCGTTTAGAGATGTAAATGAAACCACCATTAATCTTGTCTCTTTCAGAACGGAACAGAGACGCAAGCAGGAAACAAGAAGCGGAGAGGTCTTCCAAGAACAGTTCAAGTCAGTCGTAGCAGAGGCGGCTCGTCCTTTCTTAATGGCGAGAACCGACCGGTTTGTGGACGAGTTAGAACTCTTCCTAGCATCAGGGCTAAACATGGAGGCTTACGACGCAGTTTATAAGAAACGGTTAGATAAGAACAACTCAAGAGAGAACGGTGTAGCTAATGAAGCAAGAGAAGGAGAAGAGAGCACAAGAACAAGAGCGACTCCTAACTTGTTCCTTTTTGAGGAAGACTCAGACTAAAGGCAAAAAAAAATACTCATCACTTGTTACTTCTGCTATACTGATTACTTGTGCGTAAAGAAACACACAACTCATATGGCTTCAAGTGTACTCTACTGATTACTTGTGTGTAAAGTTAACGTTTTTTTGCCCTCACCAAACCAAACACACAACATAACATTTATTCAGATATTTTTTTTTTACATTATTCATCATACAACAACACACATGCTACATTACTTTATATAAACCGTACTGTTTCTTTGTACCAACTTCCTAGATGCATATACCATCCATACCAACAGAGAGAGACACGTTAGACAAGCTCAAGCGTTCACGATAGAACCACCTGCACAAAATCACGTTTGCGTTAACAGTAGCCACAACAAAGACACTGGTAGTTTCTCACAAAAGTTTCTCACTAAAATTAATAATAATTAATAAAGAAAAGAAAAGAAAAAGTAGGAAAAAAGAAAAGAAAAAGTTAGTCTCATTTGATAGCTAAAAAATGGTGAAAGATTCTTATGCCACTAATAGTATTTTTTTTTTCCACCACTAAATTTTCATTAACCAAAAAAAAAAAAAATATATATATATATATTTAATGTTAAGAGATCCAATTTGAGAAACTAGCCGAGGCTCCAACACACCTACAATTAGAAACTTACCGTTCGGATGAAGGATCTGGCCGGTGTAGTAAGAAGAGCAATGTTCACAAGCCAAGAAGACGTAAGAAGGAGCCACTTCCACAGGCTGAGCTGCTCTTTTCATCGGTGTCTCTGACCCGAACTGTTTGATCGCTTCTTCAGAGAAGGAAGCTGTTATCAGTGGAGTCCAGACCGGACCTGGAGCTACTCCGTTGACACGTATCCCCTTTGATGCAAGCTGAAGAGCTAATGCACGTGTGAAGGAAACGATAGCTCCTTTTGTAGAGGCGTACTCTAGTAAACTCGAGCTTCCTGCGTATGCAACAACCGACGTCGTGTTGATGATACTACTTCCTTCCTTCATGTGCTTCAACGCATACCTATATAGACATGAAATATGCTCCCTCAGTTTTTAGATAAAGTTTTAGAAAAATAAATTATTTATTTTTAATTTTGTATAAAAGTTTTAGAAAAATAAATTTTTATTTTTAGGTGTTTTATAAACTCTACTATTTAATTATAGTAAATTGTTTAAAAAATACTAAATTGTAATTTTGTAAAAAATAATTGAATTTATTAGGTTATTATAAGTGTAACTTTATTGAAAATTGATAATGGCAAAAAATAATGCATTTACGATACAAAATTAATTTGTTTTTAATAGGTGTGAACAATTCAAAAATATTATCTTTGTGCAGAGGGAGTATTCATTAGTCACTTTGGTCGGATCATCATTACCGTACCGAACCACTTTCATTGTTTCATGTAATTACTTACTTGGCCAAGAAAAACTGTGAGAAGACGTTGGTACGGAACACTCTCTCAAGCCTAGCCTCCTCGATCTCATCAATGGAAACCTCGTGCTGCTCAGCTGCACAGTTCACAAGCACATCGATGCGTCCAAAGGCGTTTACAACTTCATCAACGGTCCTCTTGCAGTTCTCTTCGAACCCTAGATCGGTAGCGATCATGATCGGCTCTTTAGCTTCCTTTGTCTTAGCCTCGTGAAGCAAACGCAGCGTCTCGTCTGCGTCTTTGTCCTCTCGGCCTTTCACGTAGGTGAAAGCCACACTCGCTCCTTCAAGCGCGTAGCAGTGACACACTGCTCGACCTATTCCCGAGTCTCCTCCTGTCACTAGCGCCACTTTTCCCTGCCAGAAATTTCAAAGGTAGCTTGTCATACAAGTATTCTAAATGCTTATAAACTTTTTTTTGATAAGATATATATTTCTAGCACAAGAAAATGTAAACGTAAGTTTTTTTATATATTTTGTTTTTTTATAATTTTTAAAACATGACTGAAACACAAAACAAGGTTTTATTTTAAATATGTAAATATAGACACAAGGCTGATTACATGGAGTTTGTTGGAGGGTTTGTAGTTAGGGCTGGAGAACTGAGGAGTTGGATCCATAACATGTTGTACCCCTGGTTGTGTCTCTTGCTTCTGCGGTGGAAACCCACTAGCCATCTCTAGTTGTTCTTTTTCTTTTTCACTGAAAATTTTGAGGGAAAGTGTTTTTGTGTTTTGGGGACCGAGAAAATTGATCCAAACAAATAAGCAAAAGAACGAGTTAAAGCCATGAAGCATTTTGAATGATGTGCCACGTTGCATCTTACAATGGTTGACATGAGGAAGCTACTTCAACGGTGCAGCCACAGAGGAGTCCACGTGGTTAAGATGAGCTTATTTGGATAACTAGTCTATTAGTCCCATTTAAAGATATATACAAAGTTGCATGAAAGCTAGCCTGTCACAAGAAAAACACAAAATGCTTATTTGGAACTTATTAGTTGGGAAAAAAATATTCATAGAATTTATTTAAAGCAAATGAATACAGCTTATTTATAAAGACTGCTCCATTATTATATTATTTTCTTGTTTAGAATAACACAACAGATTCAGGAATCAATTTTTATATTTTGATTAACCTAGTAAAAAAAATGGAATGGATTCAAGTATACATGCAAAAGGAAGAGATATTTTTCTACTATATTTTACTATACGTATTAGCTTGTAATTTGCACATAGTTCTGTTGTTATTTGATATGATCTTAAACAATAGATATTGAATGGATAATTTATAAAAATAAAATGAAAGAAAAAAAACTATATCCATTTTCTTTCCTTAGTGTTCTATTGACATATGTATCTCAACCCTCTTTTGGCTTAGCCTTCCCAGTTGTTCATGTGTCCTCTACACTTGTATTCATGGATATGGTTCCAAGTTTCCTTAGCAGAGAGATTCAACTTCTCTTCATTCAGACTTCACTGTCTATTCATGGGAATGATCAGGATTCTGATCATAGGGCTTCTCCTCAAGGTTCAATCAAGAAATCTTCAAGTGTAGCAAGTGACTGTAATCTCTGACCCAGTGAAGCAATAGTTCTCTGGCACTCTGCAAATTTTGAGGCAGCCACTGCTAGTTCCTTCTCCTGTAATAGCCACAATGTCACAAAAGAGTTTCATAACATATGTTTACATAGAAGGTGTTATGTAATATTGCATATAGATGACAAGAGAGTCTTACCTGCTTCAGCTTATAATCATCATCAAAAGCTCTCACATGATTAGGCTCATGCTCTCCTTCTCCATGATACTCAAGTTCATGTTTTAGCTTTGAGATCTCATCTTGTAGTTCTTCACACTTTGAAATGTGTTTTGCTGATAACACACGTTCCTTCTCTATACTCTTTTCCAAAGATCCGATCTTCAAGATCAAAGATTCCGCTTCTGCTTCAACATCTCTGAGTCTGGACTCAACCGCTTCTGCTTTAGCGTTTGCAGCTTTTACACCATCCTCAGCCGCTTCTTTTGCATCCTTTGTCAGACGCAGTAGAGTCTGAACCTCCGTTAGCTTTCTCTCTGTTTCCTTTAACCGGCTTTGCGATGTCTCCAGCTGCTTCTTTGTCCCGTTTAAACATATGGTCAGTTCCAGCTTCTCTGCTCTTATAGTCTCTAGCTCTGACAGATTCACCTGTGCCTTATTTAGCTGCTTTTGGAGATCTTGAATTTGACTCCCGGATTCACTCAGCAACAGCTCTAGATCATTGTTTTCTGCTCTTGTGGTCTCTAGTTTTGACTTATCCGCTTGTGTTTTGTTTAGCTGTCTTTGAAGATCATGAATCTGCTTCTTAGATTCATCCAATGACAACTCTAGATCTTGAGTTCTTGGTTCCAGTTTCTTCAACTTGGATAACTTCTCCTCAGTCTCCATCAGTTGACTCTGCAGTGCCTCCACTTGCTCTTTGGATTCATTCAAAGCCATCTCCAACTGCAGTTTCTCCACCTCTACCATTTCTACTTTTTCCTCTAACTCAGAAATTCTCTGAAGTGAGGTTTCAAGTTCATGTTTTAGCTGCCTTGATTGCGCATCAGGTTTACTCTCTGAATGTTTTCTTCCAGGTTCAGAATGCGGCATAGAAGCGAGCTTCTCCATCTCAAGAAAATCATCCATTAAACCGATATCTACTGGAGGAGCCATGGTAGTCTTCCCAATAGACCTCTGAGTAGGACTCTGCACTTCATTATCACTAAAAGAGAATCTCCCTGAGTAGTCTGATTGGTTGTCTGTAGAAGACTTGAGCTCATTTGACTTGACAGATCTCTGAACCATGACTCTCAGTTTCCTGCATTCTACTTCGAGTCTAGTCAACTTTTTAATCCCTTCCAAGTGCTGTTTACTGGCGGATTCAGCTGCTTGAGTGCTCAAGTCCCTCTCAAGAGTTAGTATCTTAACCTCTTCTGCTATTGAGAGTAGTTGTTGCTTCAGAGCTGAGTTCTCTTTCTCTAAAGCCTCGATTTTCGGGTAGAGGTCTTCTTCCTGAACTGAAGCAGTTCCAAGTCTGGCTTGGAGCTCCTGGATTCGGGATTCAAGTTCAGACTTTGCAGCTTCCCACTCTGTGCATTTCTTGTTTATAGCTTCTTCAATCTTTTGGTTTTGCTCTTCTCTTCCTTGCCAGAGTTGCCTCACACATTCCTTGAGTGCACTATCGAGATGAGTGTTTCGATCCTCAAGAGCAGAGACCTTGGTTAAAGAAGCATCAAGCTGTTGCTTCAGAGCCGCAGCTTCGTTCTCTGCCTTCTCCCAACCTGCGACAGCTTCCTCTGCGACTTTGGCATGCTGCTTGGCAAGGTCGTCTTTTAAACTGACGTTTAAAAGAGCTGCAGAGAGCCTCTCCGTTAGAATCTTGATATCCGCCGTTGCCTCTTCTTCTTCTTCTTCTTCTTCTTCTTCTAGTTCTTTTTCTTCTTCTCTTGTTACAGGTTTAGATATTAATTCCGGTGAGTGAGATCTCTGAGTTTTCACATACCCAAACACATCAAAACCACAACACAAAAGGTTTATTCAAATGTGGACCATAAAGAAAACAAGAAGAAACCATAACAAAATCATATTAAATTCTCCACACAAGTCTCTCTTAAATCACATTAGATGGAATCAACAATCAAACAAAGACACTCTTACATAAACTCAAACAAAGGCATTATTGCTAGAAACAGATCAAAATGGTAACACAATACCAAAGGTTTCAGGAGATGTGAACATAAACAACAAACAAGTCAACAACTAATCTTCTTGTAGTTTCAATCACATTCTACCATTACAAAATCTATCAAGTTCTTTAGACAAAAGTCTCTATTCTCACAGTAAATGCATTGATCAAGCTGAGGAACAGCAAAAGATACAAAGAGAAGAAGAAGAAAGATGCATTTGCTACATAAAGCTCAAAACTTTTGATTCAGGGAGACCAAGGCAGACCAAGAAAAAGAAAGAAAGTCTTACCTGATCGTCTGAGAATCTTTCAGAATGAGAAGAGAGTGAGCCTGTACTCTCTGTCTCGCCAGGACTTTTCTCAGATGACTTTCTCCGCCATAACCAGCTTCTCCGGTCCATCTCCTCCACACCCACCACCAAACATTCAAACACAATTCATCTGCCACAAATAAAAAAACAAAGCTTTTAACTTTGCAATAAATAAACGAAGAAACTCTCACTTACAATTCACTCTCTGTCAAAAAAAAAAAATCAATTTTCCCCCAACTAGAAAATCACCAAAATGTCTAATTTTAATCTTTTTTTTGGAGAAAGCGTAGGAGCAGGTGATATTGATTGCTTGAGATGTAAAAGATGAGCAAACTGAGAAAGGTAACAAGGTACCTAACACCACCAGATCATTACCTCAAATCTCACGCCAAGAGGAGAAGAAATAATTGAGGGAAAGGAGATTAGTGTGTGAATCTGGCTATCATATTCAACGTCCATGTTCACCAAAAGAAAAAGAAAAAAAAAAACAGATTAAATTAAAATTATAAAAAAAAAGGAAATTAAAAAAAAAAAAAAGTGGAAGTCACGATGATTGAGACCCACCACATGATGGTAATAATGTGGAGAGGAGGAAATCTGAATAAACGCCAAGTAGCTAAAATACTTATTTCCTTTTAATTATCCGTAGAGAAAATTCTCCATTACTATTACAGCCAAACACTTAAATACAACAAAGAAAAAAAGCCTATTGGAGAGAATAATCATTGTTGTTCAAAAAAAAAAAAAGAGAATAATCATTATCTGTAATTTTTATTTCAATTACCAAAAATAGGATAGAAAAATCGAATTTTGTTTATTGACGTAATGTAGAAGAAGAATTTGTCAGTGTTTTCCAGTGGAGATCGCCGTATCCGTACATATCTTACGATTGGTTGAAGTAAACAAACATGTTTTGCTCGTGTCAGAGATTTGTAGGCTCGTCTTTTATTCTTCTTTTCACATTGTTCCGAGTCGCATACAGAGAAGCAAACAAATCGATTTTATTATTCTTACACTGTTTTCTACAAAGTAAATTAAATGAAATGGAATCCTGGAGCTCAGTTTTCCAAACAGTAAGAAAATTTTGGATAGATCTCTGAGGATGAGAAAACGTTTATGAATGAATCTACAGATTATCAGAAAAAAATATGGATCATACTGTGACAGTGAACAGATAGAGCTTCAAGACAACCGCAAGCCCCAGCTGCAAAAGAAAGATGCTTGCGATGATCAGGATCGATCTCTCCCCAGCGGAATTGATATGCGCTTTGAGGTTCAGAGCAACAAAAGTCGCAGACATGAACCCTGCTACACCTGCGATGACCCATCTGAAGATCTCCACTGGCACGACCGAGAGACACTGCCAGAGAGACAAACAGATCAAAAGATGTCCAAAGTGTCATCCTATCATATTCAGATGTTTCGAAGGAGAAAATTTAGTACCAATGCAGGGATGAAGATGAAAAGGGAATAGCCGTAGAGACAGAAGAGCTGAACTAGGCCTGAAGGTGCAGAGAAGTATTTGAGAACGACATATAAGGCGAGAGGAACGATCGTGACATAGCCGTAGAACACTCCTGCAGACCAAGTCACCAGGTTAATATCGTAGTTCCATTCTTGTTTCTTCCATTTGTGTGCTACGTACGTGACAAATGTGCCGATGGATGCTGCCACGAATATCAAAGTCGTGCATATCCAGAACGGACCATACCTACGAAATACAATCAACCGAGTTACATAGGAGAAGTCAAACAGAAAGACTACAAGTCTTACAAGTCAGGCTTATCGGCAGTCTTCTCCGTAAAAGCTCCACGGAATGGGAAGAGAGATTCTTTGAGTCTGTCCACAACATCCGAAGTGTCGACATCAAAGAAGGGCTTGTAAGCACCAACAGTGAACTTACGGAGCCAACCACCAGAGTGAGGTTCATCTGTACTACTTCTACCAGGTCCAGAAAATGTATCTGCACCAGTGTTCAAACTTAAGCTAACTATCATACTTATCGAGGATTACAAAGCCAATCAATATGAAGCAGAGGATAACGTTTCCACATCTAAACTAGTATAGTAGAATAAAGAAACTAAGAGAGAATAATCATTAATACCGTCAGCATCACGAGGGGGATTACTACCACCAGAGATCTTGCCCTGAGATGGAGGAAAGGTTTGAAGATTTGATTCTGCAACACAAACAATGCATCATCCTTCAACGTCAGAGCTCAACATGAACATTACACTCCGTTTAGAAAAAAAAAAAAGGATTCATTCATATTCTATTCGCTAAGCCCTTATCTGTTTAAACTAGAGATCCTTTCAAAATTCATAAATGTTCTAAGCTAAAACCTAACACTCTAATGCAGCTAAACTAATGACTAATTCCAAAATCAATTCGTCATTGAGACAGGAAAATAGTGATAGATAGATAAACCCAATCCAGAGGTTCACCGAGAACCCGGAGATCGGAGAATCAGAACCTAGAAGATGACTACGAAGGTAGAAGAGCCATCTCGAAGATGTAAGATTCGTATGATGGTGATGATGTTTGATGAATGATGACGATAGAGAGAAGAAGATGAGAGATTAGGTTTAATGTTTTTTGATTGATTCCCTTGTAAATGAGAAAACGTTTACATATAGTGTTTACTAAACCAAAGAACTAAACCATAAAGCTAAACCAATTATTAAAGAACTAAACCAAAGAGATTAAATAACTAAACCAAAAGGATAACCAGTTTATCCTGTCACAATACTCCCTTGTTGAGAACATCCTTGTCCTCAAGGATGATAAGAACTCGGTGCTGAATCCATCATAACATCTTTGTTGATCTTTCTCTGCTAACATCTCTGGTGGTCGTTGTAGATGAAATACTTCATTGACACAAAATCCACTAAAGCAACGATCAATATGAACATGATTACCAGCCATTGAAGTAAACTCCAGCTTTTGTACCTCCCTGTAATATCTGCTTTGTCCCAACTTAATCTTGAGAGCCTGTTGTTGTGTCTCATTCCTGTCTCTCTCTCGTCTCTTATCGTTGAACTTGAATATCCAAGCTTTTGACTGAGACATCTCAATAGTTCTTCTGACTTCAACGTGAGATGATACCATCTCTTCTCTTGCTTGGTCAGTGGTGTAACCGCTCAACACATCTTCATTTCTAGTATCAAGTGCAGCCTGATCCTTTAGCTCCAGTTCTGAAACGATTGGAAATGGTTTATATCTCCATTTATGTTTCACTTGGAACATCTCTGTACCAAAGAGAAACTGATTGAAGCCTGCATGATCTTGCATCCCTTGCTGTTTTATATACTCTGTGAAATTCTTTGTTATGCTGCATCCTGAAAATAGTGCAACCGTCACTTCTGTAATAGTTTCCCAATGAAGTCTCACACGTACATCAGTAGCTGCCAACTCTTTCACAGTGTTTGCCTTGTGGCATGAATAGTTTGAGATGATCTCCTCATATCCAGCTTGAATCAGATCTTCACAAATCTTCTGCATGAAGTGTTTAAGCTCCTTATATCTTACCAGTAATGCATCCCAACTCAACCGATTTTCATCTTCCTTTTTTCTTGTCTTTCTATCCCACCGTACTGCAGTCCAGAGACTTATACTCATCGCACAAAGAAGATGAACAACACTAAACCATCTTCTAGTAATAGCAAAGCCCATATTCTCTTCACTGCCGTCTAAATAAATAATTCCATGACATCGTCTAGGGTATGAAGCCAGTAGTGGCTGCAGGTTTGAATAACTGAACAGCCGGATTCCACAAGCAAGAAAATGGGTAAACAAAGCTTCAGTGATATGATCTTGGACTAGGAACATGAGAAAACAATAGCCTTGATGACAAAGCTTTTTCACCAAGATGTTCTCATCAATAACAGTGATAGCATGCGAGATTTGCAGTGAAGTGATTGACGATCCAGTAAACAATTTCCAGTAAACGTGTGTACCGAGTACTCCTCCACGCTCCCACACTCGATATGACTCTTTAGCAAGCAGTGACATACGCTTCTTGTACTTACAACCAAAGATTTCAACCCCCCTCCATGATGTTAGATCAAAACCAGAACACGCCGGAGTTTTAAACCATGCATTCACTATCCGGTCTTGAGTGTCCTTCACTAGTGAGCTGACTAACTCTGGATTTCTCTGTAAACCCATCTCATGAAGCTTTTTAAACCCTGAAAATTCCATCTCTGAGCAATGATACATGACACACAGCTTCTGGGTTTTAGAGCTATGATGCATATATATTTCTAATTCTGCTTCACACTCCTTGTTTTGAGCACCCAAACAAACCAATGGCTCAAATATCTTTGTTATTCCAGGATCCAGAGGTCGTTTCTTGTTGGCACAAGCTCCAATCAGGTTCTTGCTCTTGAACTTGAATTTCCAGGCCCTAAGATACTGCCCATGTTTCTCTGTACTCATCACTCTTAGAGGCACTTGCTCACAAAGCCTTTTGGAAACGTTTGCGTCATTGGAACCTGTAGTTTTCTCAGGAAACACTTCTAGTTCCTTGACATGTAGATACACTGGATCAACCTTGACCATTAACATTTCTTCCACTTTTGGACCTTGATTAATAAAATTGACCATCTGCTTTGTGCGCTTCAAGCCATAGATTTCAAACCCACATTGCTCCCATACACGTAATACACACATCTCCTTGATATGATGCATTTGATGAGCAAACAATATATCGACTCCATGATCAATTCGAAACTCACACAAGTTCATACCAATACATGACTGCAACCTGTCGTTCTTCAGCTCTTCTGGCCCAGAACACAGTACCTGACCATGTAAAACTACTTCAGCCTGAAGCATCTGTCGATCTGGCTTGAACATAAATCCCCCTGGTTCCCATATACGATCAGCCTTTTGAGCATGTTTGCCCACCATGTGCTCGATCTTATTCCCAAGTGAGAAACTCATGTTTTCTTCTGCATCACTTTTGTTTTGAGCTTCTTTCTGACTTGTAGGATCGAGAATCTGTAACAACGAATTTGGCTGAAGAATCTTTCTTTCTGAAATCAAACACTCCAACGAATTTGGCTTCATCACAGTTCCAGTAACAAAATCATCAGATTCAACCAAGCTTTCTTCAACAATGGGCTCGTCATCATCTTTCGTCACGATGGGTTGGTCTTCACTTTCGATCATGATAACCTCCACCCCTCTATGCTTCAAATCATGATGACCAGGAGTATCCAGATCTTCACAAAAGATGCATAATCCACTTGACATCCTGTCATAAATCTCCTCACATGAATATTTAAGAGGAATCTTGCGTCTTCTAGCCATGGAAACAGGTTTGCCAAGGATTGACTGCTCTGATACCATTGAGACAGGAAAATAGTGATAGATAGATAAACCCAATCCAGAGGTTCACCGAGAACCCGGAGATCGGAGAATCAGAACCTAGAAGATGACTACGAAGGTAGAAGAGCCATCTCGAAGATGTAAGATTCGTATGATGGTGATGATGTTTGATGAATGATGACGATAGAGAGAAGAAGATGAGAGATTAGGTTTAATGTTTTTTGATTGATTCCCTTGTAAATGAGAAAACGTTTACATATAGTGTTTACTAAACCAAAGAACTAAACCATAAAGCTAAACCAATTATTAAAGAACTAAACCAAAGAGATTAAATAACTAAACCAAAAGGATAACCAGTTTATCCTGTCACAGTCATTTCCTAAACCGCTCTATCTAATCAAACGCAATTTCAGAGAATACGACAATGTTACCTGCGAATTTGACGGTGGTGTGACCTGGATCTGGAACAGACTACGATTAAACACACATGGAAACTAGATCAGCTCGGAAGAATCACTAATGTATAACACAATCGAGATCGTGAGAAAGCGTAAATCGAGAGAGGAGGAGCTTACAGGTACGGATCCAGAGACTTTTTGGCTGTCGTCGATAGTCGTGTAGTTCCCGCCGGTCATCATCTTCCTCTCCTCCTCCGTCTCTCTCTCTCTCTCTCTCTCTCTCTCATCCAAATTTGGGTCTTTGAAACTAACACTTCCCGGCCCAATGGGTTTTGACGGTAACCAGAGCGTAACCTTCTCCTTCATTTAGAAGCTTTCTCCCATTAGATGTTTATTTTGAATAAAACTTTTATAGATAACTAGCACTTGTATAAAAACATTACAGAAGTATTAATTAATAAAATGTTACAGTAAAATATAAAGTTTTACATAATTAAATATTAAATTACAAGCAGAATAACACATTATTCCATAAAACTATTTATGTAATGCTCATATATATAATTAACTAGTGCATTTCGAATTAGAAGTTAATTTTCTTATATCATCAGCTATGAAAATTTTTTATTTTGAAATCTGATTTTTTTAGGATATAAAAATTTTAAAGATTAAAACAATAAAAGACAAAATATTTAAAAATCATAAATGTAATGTGTAATTTTAAAGACATGTATGCAAATCAAAATATGAAATAATTTTCTTTTTGGAGAGGAAAAAATTATATTTGAAATCATAGAGTGTCTTTTAAAAAATTTCTTAAAAGTAAGTACAAACAACAACATCATGAGCAATGATCAAGTTTGCCATTGCTCCAATTTATTTTAAACCACTTATTTCACTATACATTCTTTTGAAATAGTTATTTTATCATGCATTTAGCTTTTATAAAAGTAGATGAATTGCGAAATGAAAGAATTCAAATTATTTTATCATGCATTTAGCTTTTGTGTTTGTCTTTTATCATCTCTATATCTTGATTACCAGGAACTCTTAGCTTACCCACATGCTTGAAGATTGGTCAAAGATTGAGATTATTTTCAATGTCTCTCCAACTTACCATAACTTCAGTGACATCATTTGCACTTTCAATTTTGCTAGAAGAATCACTGAGCGCGTGAAAAAGAACCATTTGAAATGTCCATGAAGATGAAGAACCGAAGAACTTCCCGTATGACAAGAATTTTAATCCCACTGAGCCTCAAGATCCTTTAGGATATATTATCCAAATAGCATTCACTTTGTAAAGAGATGCAATGTAGTAGCTACTATTATGCATAATAGAGCCTGCTAGTTTGGCTATACAAGTCATATGTGAGGATTCATGTTTTGGTTACACTTGGATTCATGATGCACAATAATTACTCCGAAATGGTAATAGTGAAAACAATATATTGAGATGATCGTTTATGAATCAAACAGTAACAGTAAAAACAGTATATAAACTTTCATATATATAAAGAGATAATGTTAATATCTTTTATATGAATCATATAATGACAGCGAAAAGATAAATTTTCAACACAAATACAATCTATATTTATTTTATTGTGTGTTGACAAATATTATATTCTCTCACCTTAATCCTATTGTCAATCAAGTTTTGAAGGGACATAATGTCTGTTTGATCTCCTATGGATCAGGAGGTTCAGGAAAATCATTCACAATCAGTGGAGAAATGGAACATAGAAGTCTCCACAATGTTGTTGAAGACCTGTGGCTTCTTCCAAGAGTCCTTTTGTCAGCCTGGTTGAAGTGCACCAAGAGTTGATAAAGGATCTATTGGTATCAAATTCAAGAAGACTCCAGATCAAAGAAGGGAAAGTTATGGGTTTGACCACTCTACCTATTCAAAGGGTGGATCAATTGTGGAACCTATTGGAATTTTTTCCCAAAGACTCATCTTTTTCTTCTCATCGGTAAAGGGTTTCAATTCTGAATAAGAAGAAGATGAAGGGTCCAGTGGAAAGGTACATGGAATTGAGACAATGTGTAAAGAAGTGCTCATTTGATAAGAGGTTCAAACCAAGTGAGCCGCATGATCCTTTAGGATACCTATGCATTGGGATACTTACTGCTGCAACAGGCCCTGTTTAGAAAGGAAAAATTAGCTAGCTCAGAAATTGTGCAATTGTTAATATTTGTATTTAAGTTACTTTCAAAATTTTCCTAAAAATAGTTGTGATTGTCCATTGAATAGTGTCTCTTAGTGGACTCAAAACCATGATTACTCTATATATTTCAAGTTTCAAAAACTATATTTCTTGTAATTCATAGATTTTTATTCTTGATTAGTAATCATCAAAATATATTGTAAATCATAAACTAAAATGAAATTTCATGTACTGATTTTTCCAGACTACACAAGATATATGGATTGAAACTCCAATTCCAATCAATTCAAAACTGTGAATTTTCGAAAACTTTCAATTCAAAACTGTGAATTTTCGAAAACTTGTTTCAAAAGATCTTAATTGCAGCCAATCAGCTCTGGATGGACCATTTCTAATTAAGAAAATAAACTCTTTTTTTTTTGTGTCAAACGAATGGATGTTTCAAGGGCCTTGTTCAATTAGAAAAAAAAAAAAACAAAAAGTTTTTATTCCACACTTAACTAGGTTTACTTCTTGTTTGTTTCTTTTCATTGATCTGTTTCTTCAAATAATCATGAGAAACACATTAGTTAGTGAAGAGAAGAAGATCTAAGCAAACCTTATTGGCTTTGTTGTATAGATCGCTTGGCAGCTACAAGTTACCACCTCTCCAAGAACTGTTCTAAGTTTTCTTGAATCACAAGGCACTGTTTCTCTCTGTAACATGAGACAGTGTCTCTCAAACACCTCTGTTGTAATATTTTGTCTAAAATCAAGATCGAAAAAGAACGTTCTCTCCAGCTTATTCATCTCCTCAGTGCTCACTCCTCCAATTTTGGCATAATACGCATTGTTATAACACCTAAACTCCAAAAACAAGATAATAATTCTTTTTTGCCAAATAAGATAAGAAACTTTTGATACAATCACATAGAGTAGGAGAGATTTTAGGTTTTATGTAAGGAGATACTAACTTGCGGTCCAAGAATTTGGCTGCGACCAAGAGACTGGTGATGAGAAGGCGATGAACGTTGAGATGTGAGACGATGAGTCATGCTTGTAGCCACTGGTGTTTCTAGATACCTCATGATGTAAGCAAATGAATCATACACTGACAGTGAAAAGATAAATTGTCAGCACAAATACAATCTATATTTAGTCTATTCTGTGTTGACACAACAAAATTCACAATAGCATTCCCAAAAATTGTATAATTACAAATATTTGTATTTAAGTTACTTTCGAAAACTTCATGATATCTCTAAAAACATTTGTGATTGTCCATTGAATAGCGTCTCTTGGTGAAACTCTAAGCCATGATTAATCTACATATTTCAAGTTTCCAAATCTATGTTTCTTGGCATGTATTGATAATTCTTTTTGATTAGTAATCATCAACATATTTTGTAAATTATAAACTAAGAAAAGTCTATATGACTTGTTTTAGTACATTATATGACACGATTATGTGTCTGTAAAGCTTACAAAGCTAATAACTGGATTTGCTTGTGTTTGTGTTCAAGAATGTTAGAGGCTTGTTGATGGGTTGGGTTAATGATTTACGATTTTGTTTACTTAATGTTTCTCAGTGGTTTGTGTTAACTTGTAATTTGTTTGGTTCATTCATTAGATGAGCTAGTTTCTTATGTGTGCTTCTTATTAAGGTTTATTAAAGACTGTTTGTGTTTGTTTTTGACATGTTGAATAAGTAGATGGATTTTAGCTAGGATTGTGATTTCTTTTTGCTTTCATGTCACAGGAACCATGGACATGAAACTCTTCTGCAGGGTCAGACCTTCAACTGACCTAGAGAAAAGGGCTCAAGATTGCTATGACAGTAGGAAATTCCTCCTAGAATGTCTCAAAATTTGCAAACTTCGAGCATGTCTTCACACCTGCAGATGACCAAAGTAAACATTTGATTATTTCAGTATCTTCCATTGTATTAACATATCATTACTTTGCTCTTTGAAGATTGTTCAAAGATGAAGATGATCTTCAATGTCTCTCCACCTTCAGTTTTGCTTGAAGAATCTTAGAGTGCTTGAAGAAGAAGAAGATGAAAGGTCTAGTGGAAAGATACATGGAATTGAGACAAAGTGTAAAGAAGTTCCCATTTGATAAGAGGTTCAACGCAAGTGAGCCACAAGATCCTCTAGGATACCTATACAATGAAATATTTACTGCAGCAACTCAGACCCAGACCCTGTTTAGAAAGGAAGAACTAGCCATATCAGAAATTGTGCAATTATTAATATTTGTATTTAAATTACTTTCGAAAATTTCATGATATCACTAAAAATAGTTGTGATTGTCCGTTGAATAGTGTCTCTACATATTTCAAGTTTCAAAAACTATGTTTCTTGTCATTTATAGATTTTTATTCTTGATTAGTAATCATCAAAATATTTTGTAAATCATAAACTAAAATGAAAATTCATGTACTGATTTTTCCAGACTACACAAGATATATGTGAATTTTCGAAAACTTGTTTCAAAAGATCTTAATTGCAGCCAATCATCCTCATTTGTGTACTCTATAGATTGAGTCAAAGAATAAAAATATGTGCAAACTAAATAAGGGATCTCTAATTGATGTATCAAGTATGTTCAATTCTTAGATTTCAAAATATTAGGTTGATTATGTATGTCATTATAATATTAGTTGATTCACAAAAATGTTTTTTCACAATAACAACAACAATAAAAACATAGCTAAACGTTCAGCTCAAGAAATATCCAAACTTATAGATTACATTTGTAATTCTTGAAATTTGAATTAGGAGATATTGTTTGTGCATGAATGTAGACAAATAAAAATTGGTTTCTATAGATTCCACTTCTTACTCTCTTACCAATAGAAAGACAAATTTGAAAAACAAGAGATCTAAAATCTACACAACTCTGTACCTCACAAATAAACGAATTGTATAAAAAAGACCAAAAAACTAATTCTAAAATGTGTCCACTTCACTCACTTGAACAAGAAACAGAGTTTGAACCATAGCTAATAGCTTCCAAGCTAGAATGAGTCATATTCGTCATCCATCTCCTTGGAACTCCCTCTGATTCTCCAGCAAGATTATATGCATACGAACTCCACACGTTTCCACCATCTTCACAAGAACTCACAAACCCTAACCTCCTCGCCTTCTGCGTCCTCTCAAGAACAATGAGACTAGAGAAAGTAGAAAAGCTATTACCAACAAAAACATCTGCTCTTAAACACACCTCATAATCAATAGCAGACTGAATCAAATACGAGTACTTGCCGTAAATCTCCTCTTTAACTCCAAGCTTCTTCTTCTCAAAAGGTATCAACCCTTCTCTCCAACCCGCTAACACCGATGATTCTCCTTCTTTCTCTTCCAAGAGACTATCAGCTACCGCTAGGTAAAGAACTGTGGGAGTCTTTAAACCTGAAATGTTCCCTACTCTCTCCATAATCTCTCTTTTACTACTACAAATCTCTGAAACTTTCTGCCTCTGTTCCAGCTTCTTGCAATGTATCATCCAATCTATCTCTATCCTCATGTGAACCGCAACAAAAGGGACAAGACCCGTCATGATTCTATCTCCCCCTGCTTGTCTGATTCTTGTCACCACTTTATCTGCTTCTCTCGAGATTTCATCAACCACAACCATACACTCAAAGACCTTAGCATAGTCCTTAACCGGCCAGTGATCGTGCCACAAGAACGGGTTCTTCCCTTTGACACGGATCACTTCAAACTCATCAACGGATACAGACTGCTTCAGCTGCTCCAAGTCTCTCTCCACCGTCCATCTTCTTCCACTACCTTTCTCCAAATCAAACACTTGTGTTCTGTTTCTAACGTCAGAGAACCGAGCTAGTTGCACAAACCCACCGCACAGAGAGTTGAACCTTTCGAACTGAAACACTTTATCAAAAGGAAAGGGAAGAAGCTTGTCTACTTCCTTGTAGAACAAGGAAGCGCTTAAGCTAGGCATGAGAAGCGTTCTGTTCATGGTTCTCGCCGTCAAGCAAGCTCTGGCGAAAGCGATCTTCTGATTGTTCAGTCCCCACACGATCTGAGGAACCTCGAGAAACTTATCGGTTCTAACTCCACTGGTCGAGGAGGAATCTGACGTGTAACGCGTTCGGATCAAGAGAAGGTTTCTGGGAGAGGAAGAGAGAAACAGAGCAATACCAACGAGAACAAGACATTTGAAAGCGATGGGTTTCGAAAAGAGTCTCAGATTCTTGTAACTCGACGGAGAATTCATCCGATAGAGAGAGACAATAGCTTCAGATTCACCAATGAAAGAGACCTGCACGAATCGAAAAAAACAGAGCTTTAAGTAACATGCATGCAATTGCAGAGTTAAGAACCCTAAAAATTGAAACTTTATTCAAAATCTGGGCTCGGGTGAATCGAAAGAACAGAGCTTTAACAGTAATCACACCCCCAAGAGAGTGACATGCATGCAATTGCAGAGATAAGAAACCTTAAAAAAATTGAGACTTTATGCAAAATCTTAGAACGTTACATGCAGATCGATTATAGAAGAGATGAATAAGAAGAAACCCAGAGAGATTCGAGTCTGTTAAAAGATGGGGAAGTAATCAAAATCACATCTTTTTTTTTAGGTACATAAGTTGCAGGCGAACATTACAAAGGAATAAAAACTAAAAGAGGAAGTTATAATGCCTTACCCTTTTATTTTAATTTCTGATATTGTTCTAACAAATATGTGTTGACATGAAGAATTAAACAAAGGGAAGTAGTGGAAGAAGTGGGAGAAATGGCCATATCACTTACCAAATGGGGAGGAATGGCTAGTCCACTACTAGTTAGTGGAGGAAGTGGGAGAAGTGGCCATATCACTTACCAAATGGGGAGGAATGGCTAGTCCACTACTAGTTAGTGGAGGAAGTGGGAGGAGTGGCCATATCACTTACCAAATGGGGAGGAGTGGCTAGTCCACTACTAGTTATTTATTCTTCCACCATTGAGTGCTTATTGCTTTTGTTTCCTTTAAATACACCATGTATGTTACACAATTAAACACACAATTCAATACAAACATTTCTTTCATTCTCTCAATCTCACAAATCCTCTCATTCTCTTAAATTCTCAAATTTCTCTTCTCTCTCAAATACTTACGGTTACTTCACTCCTTTTTACTTTGTTCGTGTGCTTCATCACGGTTAAAACACTTAGAAGCTCTCATAATCTCACAAATTATCATGGTATCGAGCAAGGTTCAATCTTGAAACCTTTCTAAATTCATAAAATCAAAACTCTGTTTCTAGTTCTTAAACTCTACCTCGACCAAGTAAATCCCAAGATGGAGAACAACAACAACAATAACAACAACCGCATCAGCATACCGTGACCCTAAGGGGATTAACTACCTCTTGTGGGCCAGGATGGTGAAGATTGCCCTTGGAGGAAAGGGTTTGTGGAGTCATGTCTCAGCGAAGCAGCTCAAAACAAACCACCCAAGGAGAAGATGGACAGGAGATTGTGGTAGCTACTGATGAAGACAAATGGGCTCAGGAAGATCTCATGGTTCTCACAGTGCTCCTTAGCTCCACAGAACCCGCCATCATGGAGTCTTACTCCTCTTGTGAAACTACCAAGCAGTGGGATACACTCTACAAAGTGTATGGAAATACCTCCAACCTTACAAGGGTCTTTGAAGTAAAAGAGCTATCAATACCCTCAACCAAGGAGATATGGAGTTCCAGCCTCACTTTGGCAAGTTCGGTCTCTTTGGGCAGAGATGGAACTACTCGAGACCACATACTACCGACCCGCCACTCTCTTAACCAGTGAAGAGGACAGAGTGTTTGGACTACTTGCTCACGCTTAATCCATCTTATGGGAGCTTAATCAAGCACATCCCGAGAGCTGACAAGTTACCTGACCTGGATGAAGTATCTTTCAAATTCAGAAGGAAGAAGGCTCTGTGGGCTTATTTGGAGGCAAGGGAGACTTAAACATGGCACATCAAGCTGAGCGAGCCGTGTCAAACAAGGCAGCTTACAAGCTAGATGAGAAGAAAAACTTGACATGCGATCACTGCAAGAAGAAGGGCCACATGAAGGACAAATGCTGGATACTACATCCGCACCTCAAGCCCAACAAATTTAGGGACAACCGCCTCAATACCAAGATGCAAGAGCCAATTTCTCAACTGATGGTGCTGAGCCAACAACACCAATCACCATGGGTATAAGCAACCTAGGTGTGGGAAGAGCTACTGCCTCCACATCAGGCTATGCTGCCAAGAAACCAATCTAGATGAGACCATCAAGAAGTCGACTTAACCGCTCTCATCAAGGCTCTCAAGGAATCTGGTATATCTAAAACTCTTGGTATCTCCCTTAATACTTCTCCAATGCAAATGGTTCTATGAATAATTTTAAATCGGCTAAGCCCTTAGTTATAGACTCTGGTGCTTCTCATCACATGATAAGTGATTTAGAACTGATTAAGAACATAGAACGGCTTTAGAAATGTGATGATAGCAAATGGAGATAAAATTCCAATAAAAGGTGTAGGTGAACTTAGATTGTTTGATAAAGAATCTAAAGCTTTCTATATGCCTACATTTGCCTCAAATCTATCGTTAAAAAGTAACAAATGATCTCAATTGTCAAGTTACTTTCCGCCTAACAATGTATACTTTCAGGATATTGATTCTAGTAAGTTGCTTGGCAAAGGTGTTACCAAGGGAGACTTGTACTTACTTGAGGACACAAGACCTGTATCTCAATTATCGTGTGTGTTTCATTCGTTTCTGAATTCCCTAAAGATGAAATCGGCATGCTAGACTAGGACATCCCCATTCTCGTGCCTTGAACATCCTGTTGCCTAGTATTTCCTTTAAAATGAGTGTGAAGCGTGTATATTAGGAAAACATTGCAGAACTGTGTTTCCTAAATCAAAAACCCAATATGAAAACTGCTTTGATTTGATTCACTCTGATGTGTGGACTGCTCCATGTGTATCTAGAGAACAACATAAATATTTTGTGACATTCATTGATGAAAAATCTAAATACACATGGATCACTTTGTTGCAATCTAAGGATAGGGTGCTAGAAGCATTTAAAATTTTCAGAACTATATTACTAACCATTTCAATGTTAAGATTAAAATTCTTAGATCGGATAATGGTGGTGAATATACTAGCACAGCCTTCAAACAACATCTAGCCTCACATGGAATCATTCAACAAACCAGCTGTCCTTACACACCCCAACAAAATGGTGTGGCTGAAAGAAAGAATAGACACTTGATGGAAGTGGCAAGGAGTATGATGTTCCATACAAATGTACCCAAGCGGTTTTGGGGGGATGCAGTAGTCACAGCCACCTACCTAATCAACCGCACACCTACAAGAGTCCTCTTTGATGCCACCCCATATGAGGTACTAAACAAATCTAGACCATCAATTGATCATTTGCGTGTGTTTGGGTGTGTGTGCTTTGTTTTGATTCCGGAGAACTAAGAAACAAACTGGAGGCAAAGAGCACAAAGGCAATGTTCATTGGATACTCTACGCAAAAGGGTACAAATGCTATGTACCGAGACAAGGAGAGTCCTAGTATCCAGAGATGTTAAGTTCATGGAATCCAAGGCCTATTATGATGAGAAGAGTTGGGAGGAACTCAAAGATCTATCTCATTCTGCCTCGGACAGAGCTAACAACCTGAAGATTCTTATGGAAAGACTTGGCATTAACCTAGAAAAGGAACCAGAGAAAGGCCGGGACACTACTCCTTATAAAGAGACCATGGTTCATAACGAAGACTCTCATCCTGACCATGAAGGGGAATGAAGATCAACCGCATAAGCTCAACCTGAAGAAAACCAGTATTATCTCATGATCAAGATGAGATGGGACAACCAGACACTGAAGCTCAAGAAAGAGAACCAAGCAGCGATAATGAACGACGGGCACAAGTCCTAAGGAGAAGTACAAGGATCAGAAGACCAGCCTCAGTTGGGTTAAAATGATTTTGTTTACTACAATGCTCAAGCCGTGGCACATCCGAAAGTGGATTATGCTCCCTAGCTCACTATCCAGGAAGAACATCAAGTCTTTATGAGTTCATTGGACCTGGAATGGATACCAAGAACATATGCGAAGCTATGGAAGATGATGAATGGAGGATATCGGTGGATGATGAAATGAGGGCCATGGAGAAGAACAACACCTGGTATGAGATAGAACTTCCAAAAGGGAAGAAAGCCGTGACCAGCAGACTCATACATACCATTAAGTATCTTGCAAATGGGAAGCCGAAAGAAAGACGGGCCCGGTGGCAAGAGGATACACACAAGTGTATGGAGAGGACTATCTAGACACCTTTGCACCAGTGGCCAAGCTTCATACAATCCAGATTCTACTCTCATTAGCAGTGAACCTAGAATGGGACCTTTGGCAAATGGATGTGAAGAATGCTTTCTGCAAGGAGAACTAGAAGATGAAGTGTATATGAAACCACCTCAGGGGATGGAAGAAATGGTGAAACCAGGGAATGTTCTTAGACTCGAAAGGCAATCTATGGCTTGAAGCAATCACCAAGAGCTTGGTACCACAAGCTAAGCACTACATTGAATGGAAGGGATTTGTGAAGTCTCGCCGGATCACACACTCTTCACTCTCACCAGCAAGCAAGGAATTACGGTAATTCTAGTCTATGTGGATGACATCATCATCACGGGTAGTGACAAGGAGGGATCAGTTTAACCAAGACATTTCTCAAGGCGCATTTGACATCAAAGACCTGGGAGAACTGAAGTACTTCCTTGGCATTGAGATGTGCGAGATCAAAGGAAGGATTATTCATGTCCCAAAGAAAGTATACCTGGACATATTAAAGGAGGCAGGAGATCTTGGAGGAAGACATGCCAAGACACCACTTGAAGAAGGTTACAAGGTATTGCGAGAGGAGAGTATGAAGACACTCCATTTGAAGATGTCAAGCGGTATAGGCGGATGGTTGGGAAGCTGATCTATCTAACCATCACTCGCCGATGTGTGTTTCTGATTAATCAAGTGAGCCAGCACATGCAAACTCCCAAGGTTCATCACTGGAACATGGTGGAGAGGATTCTAAGATACTTAAGAAGCGCCGGGACAAGGTGTATGGATGGCTTGCAACAAGAACACCGAGGTGATAGGATCTTGTGATGCAGATTGGGCTGGAGATAGAGTAGGCAGAAGGTCAACCACGGTTATTGTACATTCATTGGAGGGAATCTTGTCACTTGGAAGAGCAAGAAACAGAAAGTAGTATCTTGTTGGCCTTGGCGAGTACGATCAATGAGGAAGCTAACCGGTGAGCTTATCCGGATAAAGGGGCTTTTAGGCGACTTGGGAATTGAGATCACCTCTCCCATGACCATGCACTGTGACAACCAAGCCATACACATTGCATCCAACTCAGTCTTTCATGAAAGGACAAAGCACATAGAAGTAGATGCCACAAGGTCGAAGCGGTGGAGCAGCAAGTGATTCTCCCATGT
>CM028699.1:61532982-61572672 GCA_016771965.1 Brassica carinata
TAACGACAACATCACTTACGCAAACAATGCAACCATTATTTTATGACTCCTATATTGGTAAGTTATGCGATCTAGATCTTACGTTCTATACTAATAATACCTCATACAGAAATGTTTCTCATAAACTGTTTGATTGTCAATCAAAAAACTTTGTTGAGAGTCACCATTTAAAAATCACATACTCAATATAATTCGGTAGTACCGAAAGATTGAAAACTTGATTATAAAATGAGAGAAAACAAACAATAAATGTATTCGAGTCTGATTTCAACTTACAACTCTAATACTTTCAATTTAGTTTTTGGTTCTAAAACATTTATATTAGAAAAAATGCAACTTAAAAATAGAAACAAAATTAATAAATTAAGGGAAAAACTAAATTATCGAATAGCTGTCTCAAAATACTCTGGAATTTCATTCATAAAATATTTTGATTCTATAAAATACTTTTGAAATAGATTTAAATATTTAAGATAACCATTCAATACAGTAATGTTGAATCTTTGTAAAGATATTCAAGTCGATAATCCATGGTACTCTTCCACCAAAAGAAAGTAGAAAATGAAAACTAAACACTTGATTTGACACCTTTGGTTGTTGTGAATAAGTTTATATAATTAGAGAAATATACATACAATATATTTTTTTATCTAATATGTATATATAATAATAAGAAAAAAATTGATAAAAGGGATGTATTCAATTGAGATTTTTAGGTGATTTGTATTAAAATGACAAATTCGTTGTTATTCAAACATAAATTTTAAAAACTTATTTAAAATCCATTGTTATTGAATTTAACATTTCGTAAAGTACTTTAAAATCCACTGTTATTAAAAATATTATAAGTTGTGAAGTTTAAAGTTTTCAGGTGATTTTAGGATGTTTGGGTGAAGTTTCTTAGTTTAAAAAATTAAAATCTAAATCCCATAGTTTTAGGTTATATTCTAGAGTGGTTTAACAAAAACCACCTAAATCTCTGCAACTTATTGAAATCATCTAAAACTCTATTAAAAGACAAATCACATCAAATGTTATATTGAATACACCCCCGAAAAGAATAGTTTCTTTGTTTTAGAATGATCTTTGTTTCAGAAAAAAAATTTGTTTCTGAAAGATCCATATTTTAATTCAGTGTATGTAATAATCGTAAATTGTAAATTTTAAATAAATTAATTGTATTTATTGAGTTTTGATTGGTATTAGAAATAACTAAACATGGAAAACAATGCATTTATTGTTAAAATTTTAAGTATTTTCTTAGTGGAATTTACTGAATCAAGGATTTGAGAGAAGTAAATCCAAGAAAATAGAAGATTTAAGTAAATCTCAAAAAGATTTATTACAAGTTTTAAGGTTTTTTTGAAGAAATCTCAAAGTTTTTGAAAAAAAAAATTAAAAATTAAAAATTTATTTAAAATAATATTTTTATTTTAAATTACTATAATTTGATATTTTTATCGTTTTATGAAAAATATAAATATATAATAGTTTTCAAAATCGATTTTTCAAATATATATATTTTTATTATTTTCTTTTCAAATATTTTGATTTTATTTTTAAAAATGTGAACTAGATTTTTTTTTATTTTTTAAAAAAGTTTCAAATACCGTCATAAGAGGTGGTATTTCAATTATTTGTTTCTCAACTATAAAATATCATCTAAAACCTACCAAATTTCATTTAATAGATTTTATTAACAAAATCCATATTTTTCAATAAGGTGGGATTTGAGAGAACTTATACAAATGACTAATCTAATAAGATTGGATTTTATATGAAATTTGTAAATGTTAGATACAATAAGAGGGGATTTGAAAAAGAAATGAAATCCTCTCAAATCCTTGATCTAATACAATTTTCTAATAAGTGTAAAAACTTTGTAATATATATTATTTTGAAACAAATAGAGTATAATAACAAGAAGAAGAAGGGAGAAGGGACAGTAATGTTAGATGAGTTTTAATGGGTCATGAAGACAGGTATGTCACTTCCAGTCTTTGCTGTGGATAGAGTTCTCTAGGGCCAGCTTTCAACCACCAATTAGTTCGGAATTAATAAAAGTTGATCTATTTTATCGTCTTCTTGAAATATACTCTCTCTGTTTTATTATAAGTATCGTTTTAGATTTCGACACACAGATTAAAAAAATAATTAATTTTGTATATTTCTTATAAAAACACTATTACATATACACCTAATCAAATTTCAACCAATAGAAAAATAAAGCATTGAAATCGAAAACAATACTTATTTTATAACGAAAAAAATTCTCTAAAACAACATTTAATATGAAACGGAGGGAGTATTGACTTTCTGAGTTAGAAAAAAATACTTCACTTAATTGCTAATGCATGTTACGCATGTGCACCACTTCAGTGAGACTATCATAATGTAGTAGACGATTTTTTTCAAACATATCTCTATAACAGACGTGTACATAAACATGAAGGGAAAGCACTATTACTAGTTTTTCGGCTGTTATTAAATCACATCGTGCAGCTTTACATTTCGCATAACTCTGACTATTTTAATTAAATTTATCGATATGCTAGCTTACTAGCATAGACAATAGCTTTGCTAACACGTGCAGGTCCGTGATAAGTAATCTTAAAAGGGAAAAACTGAAAAGGATTAAAAGTCACCAGATTTAAATAAATGAAAGTTTAAAATGATTCATGGTTCGACCTGAACTAACGTTTAGATGTGACAATACTCTGCTATGGACCTAGCAGTTAGACACACTAAGCTTATATAGATCGAACCGTGTACGTCGTTGGTCGGTCCATGGCAACCTAGAAGTCAATGATTTTTCTCCGACCATAGAAGTCAAACTAAAATACAGAAAAAGCTGTAAGAAAAATCGAAAATGAGATAGAATTGTTTAAAGAGGGGGTTTCGAGCAATCATTTTCAGTGGTACATTAGACCCTTCTTTTTCTAGATAAAACCAACCTCGTGAAGAACATTGCTGTCAGCTTAATTTATCTTTGTCAGTTTGCCTATTTTTTACACGCTTTTGATCAATAGTTTTACTCTGATTGATTAAATTTGGTGCTCTCAAAAGAAAAATTTAGAATTCGTTAAGCAGATTATAGAGGTAGTTTAACTTTGCATGTAAGACTCTCCGTTTAAAAAGATAACAAAACTCCAGCATGTAGTATGCATGAATAAAATATATATTAACAGTTGGAAATGAAGACAAAATGATACAGAATAATGCCATCGTCATGTTATAAGAAAAGATATGATCATAGCACTGTTCCTACAAGATTTCTACAGTTGAATTTCTTTATGTAAGGAGAAACCAGGCTTTACTTTTCCTTTATCTTTTGCATACAATTATCGTAAAAATTATATTTTTATTTGCTTTTAGTACCACTACTATACACATTTGACTAATCAATAAAATCGGAAATTGTTTGGACTCATTATAAGATGTGGGGTATTTTTGAAGCACATGCCATTATGCCAATGAGTATCCAAATCAAACTGTTGTTGTTTTTTGGCTTTTTGGACTCTGGACCTAATCGAAGTTCTCATTTCTACTAAATTCAAATCCATTGTAGTAAATATTTATTCTCTTGATTTACTTTGAATAAATTGCTATAACTTGAAACTATATGTGTCATCATGGCTTGTGTTTATATCCATTGCTCATAGGTTTAGCTTCTACCAAAAGTGAGAATATCCCACCCAGTGTGTGTGTTACAAAAGCCAAACAAAACACACTCGCAGCTTATCTTGATTGGTAACATAGATACATCATACATCAATGAAAACATATTCGTTCCGTTTAAAAAGATCTTTATTCAAACCTTTCACAGATCACGACTTTATAGGAAAAACATTAACAGTTGAAAACCACTTTAAACAAAATTCCCAAGCATGTCACGTTAGGAGGCAAAATTCAACTGAACATGTGTGCAAAGTAACTGGCCTAAGAAATGACCATACAAATTACTGAAGAGTTTTCTTACTGCAAATTCCAAAGTACCTGAATTTGAAAGGAAAAGAAGAAAAAAATGTTTTCAGAATAGCTTTAAACTATTTGGCAGCAATTTGATTTCCTTACCATCATCAGCTTTTATCCATGTACGAGCCATGCTTACATATCAACTATCTGCAGGTTTTAAATCTTCTGACTACTAATCGAAGTAGAATATCAATTTTATTTTTGCATAGTTTTCGTTTTAAAATGTTCTGCCGTTCTACAATATTACCAGCTAGAGCTGTAACTCTGATGACAACTGACATCCAAAACAATTACGTAACTTTATATATCTCTTTCGTATTCTAAGATATAGTTTTGAATATGCTCATGTTTGAATTGGAGTAGCTCATATTAGCCGACCCTAACCAGATACAAAACTTTCTAATAAAAATTGATATGAACATTATATGATAACATTCCCACGAAAATAGGGAATTGTATACTGACCAACAAAAAAAACAAACATAAGAACTAAAAGTACTATCACGTGTTAGGTTTGATTTTGAAGGTCAAGTGACGAATGTGAAGATACGTGTGTGAGAATGCAGACGAAGTTTGTTAGTAGTCGAAGTCTCGGAACAAGTTATAAAAACAAGTTTGTCAACACCTTTGACTTCATTTTTCAAAACTATCTCTCAGAAGTAAGTTGCAAAATGAACCTACGTTAAACACATGTATTCCCTTAAAAACGTTTTCGTCTGGCGTTTAAGAAATTATTTGTTCTTGCAGATATAATAAAAATCATAATAAATGTGTAAATTTTTTTGTAAATTGATTACTCCACAGTACAATAGTCAATAGAGATTAATGGAGATCAACATCGCCTAAGAATTACCGACCATGTGTGTATTGAAAAAGACTAAAGATATTATATTTTGATGAAACCATCTATAAATTTACATAATCAGTTTGTAATAGATCAACAATTAACATCTATGGTACAAGAAAAGAAAGAGTGAGAGCGATAGTCAATAGTTGAAGATGTATTGTAAGGATGTCCACAGCTGGAGTCTTTGGACTTCATATCAAAATTGGGTCACAAACTTATGTACATGAATCATGACATCTATCAATGTGTCTATATATTGTTTAAAAGCTTTGTAGTGTTTGGTTAGGTACAATTGCGATCAACTTTATATGCATGTACATATATGTGCAATAGACATATATACCCTTGTTTGCAAAGACACCTACCCTTACACACACATAAATGACAAATCACTAAAATATATACAGCATATGATCCATTATTGTTGATGATAAGATTGTGATGTTAGTGGTTCTTGTTGGTTTTAGTTCTTTTCTTTTTTCATCTTGCGTTAGTTTTAATAGTTTCTATTTCATGTAGTAAATTCACATGAACGTAACTGCATTATAAATTAACAATTTTATAAGCAAGAAAAGGTATTGTGCAAATTATATATATTATCGACCTAAAAGAGTTAAAACCATAAAAATGGTTGGCAACGAGCAATAGCATGAAAGTTAGGTGATACCAAAAGTTAGTACGTATGTCGCTTCAATTAAAATGTCAGAAAATGTATTCTTCTTAATCAAATTCACAGAATTTTAAATAATTCTGTGGACGTTAGAACAAACTGGTTATAACACACGAATCAAAGCCTCTTGTTTCTTCGAGCTTTGAGTAAAAAATCTCGATATTTTATGGGTCAATTCCATAAGAAGAAAAAAGAGAGTATTGGGGCATGCTCGGTAGTAGTGAAAAGAGAGCAAATCCGAAGGATCAAGAAAAGAAAAGAAAAGTTAGAGGAAAATGCTTTATTGGGCTTGCTAAGAAGAAATGAAGCAAATTGAAAATATCTGCTTTCGTCCCAAAAAGAGGGAAGCCAGATTCCAAAAACTGCATCTACATTGTTTACATACCACACACATTCATGTACCCACTGTTATGTGATAATTCATAACTTATAAACAGTTCTTGTTTATAATACTTACTTTCGCTTTTGTCCCCCTCATGTTCCAACATCCTCAGTAACTTGATTTACTTTTCATATATACCACTATACCATATATATAAAAATACATATGCACATTCACATTTTTTTTTTTCTTTTGCACATTAATATCATAAGTTGTTTCTTTAGAAGAAAATTCAACTTTTACTTTTCAGGTTACTTATTTTACCTGTTTACCCGATGTCTCTCATGATCGGTTTACTTACACTTCAAATATTCTCTGCCTTTTTCTTTTACCAGTCTTTTGCAACTTTACTTTATTTTTGTTGATTGCAATCTAAAACCGTTTACACCGAAAGAAGTTTCTTTTGTGTTCAGAAAAAGGAAAAGAAAATTAAAGGGAAGAGTGGTGCACAAAGTTCAAGTGTTTGTGTCTCTGATCGACAAGACATCGCCTAAATCATTTCCAACATATGTCAACAAAACTACAATTTATAAAATACTCTCTCCGTTTCATCATAATATAAGTAGTTTTGGGTAAAAATGCGAAGATTAAAAAAATTATTATGTTTTTAAAAAATATTTTATAATAAATATAGTAGATATAATTTAACCAATAAAAAATAAGTCTATTTAATTTGATTGGTCACACTGTATTCAATAAATGTAAATGTTACCTAAATACGAAAACTAATTACATTTTGAAACAAAAATATTTCTCCAAAACTACTTATAATATATGAAACGGTTAATTGCAAAAAGCTGTTAAAGGGTCGAATTAAATTAAACACGCAAGTCGCACTCCATATCTCTGAACCAAACGGAACTCAACAAACCCAATTCTTGTCCGAATCCAAACTTAAAACCAAACTAATAATAAACCTATCCTATACTCCATTTAATTATCGTTCTATTTTTAAGCACAAATTAAAAAAAACATATAATTTTGTATATTTCTAAAATAAAAATACAATTATATATACACCTAAACATATTTGACTAATAAAAAATAAAATAGAAAATCTTATTAATAAATTTTGCACTGAAATTTTAAACAACACTTATTTTCAAACAATTTTTTTTTTCTACAATGACAATTAAATCGAAACGAAAAAAGTATTATTTATAAAAATATTAATTCACTGGTGAAAATGTTACCACATCTAATCATTTCAAGCTTCAAGCTAGTTTTTATCTTTCAACTTTAAAATATATTTCTGTGTGACTTTATTGGTCCAGAAAATTAATACTACTGGTAGTAAGAAATTAATCACATAGGCTTCAGTAACTAACATACTCAACACTACAGAGATCAGCAGTCACACCCAACAAACAAACACAAAGCTAACATTATACTCCTATTACATTTCTAGAAATACGCTCACAGTTAACAATGACCTTGGCCAGTGATCAAACTTGTGTTAATCTTGGTGGGTTTCAGCATCTGAGTCTGTTCTTGTACCTTTCTCCTTTTTCTTGCAGAGCTTATCAGAGTATCTAGCGAAAACAGTCGAGAGCGCAGTCTTCACACTTTTCTCAGGCTCCATCTTCTTGCGTTTCCTCGAGCCCTCCACAAAATCCTCATCTGCCTCAGCAGGTTCCTCTGAGTTCACATCCTTCTGAACTTCAGTCTCCGGAGCTGTCGGTTCTATAACAGACGGGTAGCTCGAAGCTGCACGCTTGAAAGGTTCGTGGAACGTATCGTACAACCGCTTCACCTAAGGTTTAAAAATGATTCTCACATCAAGACACCCTCCTATATCACATGATCATGGAGTTTTTGGATTATAGGCGAAGAAAAATGTACCTTGCGTTCGCCTATACCAGGACAACGAGCTAGATCTTCCATGGATGCATCCATTATATGAGCAAGAGACTGCATAAAATCATGTTTTTGAGTTTTCCAGCTTAAGTTGAATCATATAAAACATCGAGATTCTGAAGATTAACCCCAAATGTAGAACCAAGCGTGACTACATCGCTCTTGTTCACATGTCTGATGCTTGTAAGAGAATGGTTTAGCTGCAATTGCAAACAACACTTACCCCCATGAGAATTTAATAAAATTAAAAAGAAAGCTTAGCAGAGTTTCCATACACGTGAGAGATAGTCTGTATCCATCTGTCCTTGGATGAGATCCGCAGGTTTGTTTTCATAGACTTTGATCGTCTCCAAGTAACGAGCACATTCCGTCAAGCTGCAAGAGAGTTTACACAGAACGTTGTTGTAGCGTACAAACGAAGCAGAGTGATTGAAATGTGTGTTGATACCTCCAGGCGCACAATAGGGTGCAGTCATGGAGAAGAGCGGTTTTGGTGACTTCAAGCAACGGTTTCACAGAATCTTCCTGTCCAAGAAACCACAAGGACATCACAAGAACAGCCAACAGACATTTTAGCAAAGAGCAAGGATATGAACTTACAACGTCGACATGGCAAAGAACAACACGGAGTTTGAAGTTCTTCTGTAGCTCCCTTATGCGGAAGTAGAGATAATCCGGTGCAGTAGATGATACCGCAAGCTGGAGGAAGAGAATCAGCCAGCGTGAAACTTAGAACACATTAATGCAACAGAGGAAAGTTGTAGAGTGTTCACCTTAGATACAGAGCGCAAGTGGATTGACCAAGTAAGTAGTCAGGGATGATTTCTGAGAAAACCCATTTCACGTTCCTGATATGTTTAAGAAGCGGGTTTCCTTTCTGCAAATACAATGTCAATTCGAACTAAGATGGGTTCCAAAGAACATGGAGGTTGTTTGAAGTCAGCTCACCTGTCTATTGCTAACGAGAATTGCGTTACGTGGTTGAGTAGTGTTCGAAGATAGAGAGCCAGTAGCTACAGGAGTTGAAGATGAAGCTACATCGGTTTGAGGAGTTTGGCTATGGTGAATGCAACATACACCAAAACACACCATGGAAACTTAAGTATGCGTCAAACAATGCAATCATTATAGTGACTGATGGTAATAAACATTCAAAGGTTTCAACTTTTCAAAGGCAATCCATCTTCAGAACAGTTTGATAAAAAAAAAAACAGAGGATGACTGATGTAAATGAACATTAAAGTTTTCGACTTTACAACGAACAATCAATCTTCAGAACACTTTGATCAAAAAAGAAACAGAGGATGATTGATGGTAATAAACATTCAAAGGTTTCGACTTTTCAACGAACAATCAATCTACAGTAGGCTACAATGTCTACATTTTGTTCATTAAATACTCGAAATACCTTGTACTGGGCACATGAGAAGCGCCGGAAGAAGAAGTCAGAGGAGGAGGAGCAGAGTAGACGTCGGAGGATTTGACGAAAGCGAATGCTTGAGAGAAAGTCTGGGAAGGCTTGAAGAGAGATGGTGGCGTGGACTTAGTCTGTGAGCTTTCCACCACTTCCTGGTACGAAGGAACACCAATTACGATCTGGGTTTTGGGTTTGTTACCAATCTGTTGTGGCGTGCCTCGTGATTTCTCTCCATCGTCGTCTTCGTTCGCCATGAGTGATTGAATTTCCCGAAGTATTTGTTTTTTTCTTTCTCCTTCTCAACTTCCCAAGTAAGAAGATAGCCTTTGTTGGGCTTTAGCGGTACAAGCCCAAAGCCCATTAGATGGTAAATATAAATAATGTTAACGCGTTTCTTTTAACATCAATTTTTCAATCAAAGGCGTCAAACTAGACATGGTTGGTCGATTTCACTGTATTAAAATCAGTCGCATATACGTAAATATGTGATCAATTTTTGAATTGATTACACTAACACACTTTTTGACTTTCTATCACATTTTTACATGTGACACACTTTGTGGAGTGCGGCGGCAGTTATTGACAATTTTCTTGAATGGAAGGGCGGTTGTGGAGGGTGATTTGTAGGCAGTGATGTGTAGTTGGGTGATTTGTGGGCCGGTGATGTGTGGATGAGTGATGAGTAATGTGTGGATATGTGATGTTAATGTGTTTATAGTAGATAAGTGGACAAACTCTGTTTGATTTCATAAAACTATCAACAATCTTGGGCATGGACTCGTGTTACTAAAATTATACCATAAAGCGTGGACACGGACTCTGTATCTCCAATACAAACACTTAACTTCTTCAGCTCAATTGATAAATTATCTGCAGTTAAACTTCAATCAAGATGAGATAGAGATGATATTGTGAGTATGGCGGAGAAAAATCGAAGAAGCGTTTACCTTTTATTGGGAGAGTAATAGATCTTGCATGTCGAGATTTACGATCTAAGGAATTTGCGCTTTGTCATGATGTGGATGGATGTAATTTTGATTAAATTGAATTTAGATCGAGAGATGATGAATGAAATCGAATGAATATTGTCCATGTCCACAACTAATTTATAATGTTAAAATGTTCATGTCCACAACTAATTTATAATTCTGTTAAAATGTTCATGTCCACAACTAATTTATAATTCTATTATCCACACTTTTGTGTCCACGTCTACATTTTGTTTACACATTAATATATATAATATATATATATATATATATGAACATGGATCTTAAAAGATAGAGAATTTTATATATAGTTTATTATGACAATTATTTTTGTTTAATATATTTTAGAACTTGAGATAAAAGTAAATAAATACACAAAGTAGAATAAGAAGAATAATAAAATGAAATAAGAAGAGGAGATAGGTTTTCTTTAGTTTAGGGTCATAAGAGTCTTTTTGACAAAAGAAAGTGTGTCTCAAGTGATAAGTGTCTTGTAATGTAATTTGAATGTGAGAAAGTGCCTCTAGATGTAAAAAATTCTCAATTTTTTTATGACTTCTGAAAGTTAATACTTAACACAACTCCTACGAACACCATTAACCCTGGCTGTTAGCCATGGTTTTAGCAAAAAAAATAATAAAAAAATATGTAGATCCCACTCACTTTTTAAGAACTATATTTTCCTCCTTTTTGTAAAGACCAAATCTTAGGTGGTTTTTGGACTGTATGCGGGTTTCACCAACATGTGACGGTCTGCGATTGGTTTCCTTTTAATTAATGTTTTTTTATCAGACAAAAACAAAAAAATTCAAAATCCTACCTATGAAACCGCGCATGGGTTAAGACCACCTCCATCTGTGGTACTAACAAGGAGTTCTTAAGAAAAAGCAAAAAAAATAAATAAATAAAAAATGTCTAAATACAAGAGAATCTGTGTCAAAAAAAGAAGCTTTAAGAAATGCTAAAAACCCCTAACGTGTCCCTTTTGTATTGGATATGCGTTAAAAACAAAAGGGGAAAAAAATACCATCGTCGTACTCGTTCGCCATGAGTGATTGAATTTCCCAGAGTTTTTGTTTTTCCTTTCTCCTTCTCAACTTCCCATGGAAGAAGATAGGCTTTATTGGGCTTTAATTGTAGAAGCGTAAAGCCCACTAAATGGTAAGCTATAAATTAATGTCGTTTAAAGCGATTCTCACATTTGAAATTTATTACAATCATAGGTGTAAACTAAACATAGTCTCGTTTGATTTCATTCTATTAAATCTGTTACAGATCGACTTGTTTACGTAAACAGTTTTGTTTGACCTCTAATATTTTCTTTTTTATCAAAGACCTCTAATAGTTTCACGTTTTAAACCTTAATTTTACAATGATCAAGTCTTATTGCATGAAAGAAAAAGTAACCGGATGGATAAACTTGATTGGTGGTTTTTAAACCATAAATTAAACAAATTGGGTCGCCAGAGTGTGCGCTCACACATTGATTGTGTTTATTTGTCGTCTATAACTATGTCAAGTTTACAACTAAGCAATAGATTATGGACGGTGGAGGAAGCAGACACAGCTGATTATTAATCATAATTACATACATAATGTTTGGAGGAGTTCTAATATATGCATGTCATCCGCATAGGTTACATGTGAAAGATACCATTGTGCACCAAACTAAGAATATTTTACTTTGTCCTTCTTTATGAACGTGTGACTCATGATTATTCTTACGCGGATGAGATCTGTGATACGACATGGAGAGCTAATGACGGTCGATAAATTTTCATATATATCAAAAAAAATGTGTGGAACTATCTGTAATAGAATATCATTTTTTCAAGAAATGACAATGATTCCAAGTCGTATAATAAGATTGTCTATCTCATGTAACGTTTATGAAAAAATGAATTGTAGTTGTAATTCCAAATCAAGTGGGTGTTATGTTAGCTCATGTAGTTTTCTGCAGCTCATATATACTTATATGAAACTTGTATCTACGTCAGTACTATTTTCTGTACAAGAAAACTTAAGAGAGCTATATTCGATTGGAAGCAAATCAGCAGACAAACTACATTCGATTCGCTTATTTATATTATCTTACAGATAGCTATATGCTTTGTCGACGAATAAGAACTTTTTATATTTCAACAAACCCTGAAACCGACTTGCACCACACCGCATATCACCACCGTCCTTTCATTGTTCTTTTCCTCCTTTTTAAAGCTTTTTTATACATTATTTTCTAAAAGTAGATCTTCTCTCAATTTGACTTTTTATTTAGACTTTTTCTTGGGTTCACCCCCTAGGTGAACCTTTAGGTTCACCAACCAATAGAAAGTTGTCATTTTAGATCTAGTATCTTTTAATTAAGGAAACAAAATAACTTGCCAAATTATATTATGCTTTAAAATAAAAAAATAAAAATTAAATAAATAAAAATAACAATAGTTCTAAAAATATTATTTAAAAAAAAAAATAAAAATTAAATAAATAAAAATAACAATAGTTCTAAAAAGATTATTTTAAAAAAAATTAGTATTAAGATTTAGAGTTTAGTGTTTAAGATTTATAATTTAGAATTTATCCAAATGTTTAGTGTTTTTCAAGGGTTTAGGGTTTACCTAGGGTTTAGGGTTTACCCAGGGTTTAAGGTTTTCAAAGGTTTAGGGTTTAGGATTAGAGTTTAGGGTTTAGTGTTTTGTTGACAACATGTTTAGTATTTTTCAAGGGTTTAGGGTTTACCCAAGGATTTAGGGTTTACAAGGGTTTAAGGTTTTCCCAAGGGTTTAGGGTTTAGGATTTGAGTTTAGGGTTTAGTATTAGAGTTTAGGGTTTAGTGTTTTGTTGACAACATTATTTTTTTTTTAATTAGTTTTTATATATTATTTTTATTTATTTTTAAATTTTATTTTGAAAAAATAATATAATTTGCAAGTTATTTGGTTTCCTTAATTAAAAGATCTTAGATTTAAAATGACAATTTTCTATTGGTTGGTGAACCTAAAGATTCACCCTAGGGGTAAACCAAGAATAACTCACCAGTTTTAGTAAAATAACTAATTAATATCAGGACTTTTTCTTGGGTTCACCAACCAATAGAAAGTTGTCATTTTAGATCTAGTATCTTTAATTAAGGAAACAAAATAACTTGCCAAATTATATTATGCTTTTAAAATAAAAAATAAAAATTAAATAAATAAAAATAACAATAGTTCTAAAAATATTATTTAAAAAATATTTATTTTAAGATTTAGAGTTTAGTGTTTAAGATTTATAATTTAGAATTTATCCAAATGTTTAGTGTTTTTCCAAGGGTTTAGGGGTTTACAAGGGTTTAAGGTTTTCCCAAGGGTTTAGGGTTTACCCAAGGGTTTAAGGTTTTCCCAAGGGTTTAGGGTTTAGGATTAGAGTTTAGGGTTTAGTGTTTTGTTGACAACATGTTTAGTGTTTTTCCAAGGGTTTAGGGTTTACCTAGGGTTTAGGGTTTACCCAAGGTTTAGGGTTTACAAGGGTTTAAGGTTTTCCCAAGGGTTTAGGGTTTAGGATTAGAGTTTAGGGTTTAGTGTTTTGTTGACAACATGTTTAGTGTTTTTCCAAGGGTTTAGGGGTTTACCCAAGGATTTAGGGTTTACCCAAAGATTTAGGGTTTAGGATTTGAGTTTAGGGTTTAGTATTAGAGCTTAGGGTTTAGTGTTTTGTTGACAACATTTTTTTTTTTAATTCGTTTTTTATATATTATTTTTATCTATTTTTAAATTTTATTTTGAAAAAATAATATAATTTGCAAGTTATTTGGTTTCCTTAATTAAAAGATATTAGATTTAAAATGACAATTTTCTATTGGTTGGTGAACCTAAAGATTCACCCTAGGGGGTAAACCCAAGAATAACTCTTTTATTTATATGCAAGTTACAGAAATTTAATGATTAAAGTTAAGGAAAATGTACAGCGTTTTTTATCAACAATCCCATACCAACACACAAAAATTGAAAAGATGTGAAAATAGTACTTACGGCTACAAATAAAAGTCAACTAAACCGGTAATCTCTCCGAACCGCTAGTTGAGCCACCTGTACCGGGGGGTTTAACCGAAGTTCCTTCCTTGTCCTTCCTTCCCTGTACCGAGGAGTTCCTCCATAAAAACGACGCGTTTCTAAGAATAGCCCACCGGTCTGATCGTACCGAATCACCGGTTGAATTCGGTACAGCATTGGGTCGAACGCTGCCGGTTCCACCTAGCTTAATCGAACCATCATCTCGACTCCTCCACAGAAACGACGACGTTTTACGGTATAACCATCGATCAGACCAAGCCCTTGACCGGTCGATCGGTTTAACTCTCCTCGAACTCCCTCCCCTAGGAAGAACAAGAAGACTATTCGACCGGTTTAGCTTCCAATTCGCCATCATCCTCTTCCTCGCATCTTCCGGTAACCGGAGAGTAAACCGTTCGGTACACTCTCCCGGTTGAACCACCGAATGTCCCGTCGTATGCGATCTCGAGAACTTGGCTCGTTTAAGATCCACCGGTACTCCAGGCAATCTCCTCGAATCAATCTCACTCGTAACCGATTGTTCCTGTACCGGAGCAATAACCACCGGTTCGGGACTCACCACCACCTGCTGTAACTCAACATCCGGTTCGACCGATTCGTCTTTATCCACTTGCTCGGCGAGATTCGCTCTGCAGACAGGACAAGTCACGTGAGCCTCAAGCCACGCGCCGATGCAGTGAGGATGAAACACGTGATCGCATTTGGGAACCAAACGCAGCGTTTCGTCGTCTTCGAACTCGTTCAGACAAATAGCGCACTCCAACTCCCCTTTGCCGAGCTTCTGCGTCTTCACCTCCGAGTACACGAACGTCGGGAAAGACTCCACCACGGAGACGTCGAGCCCACGTGCCACCGCCGCGTTGAAGACTCCTCTGAGTCTAGCTCCACCGGCGGGGGAAACGGCGGCGTCGGGTAGGGCGGAGTAGTGGCGGAAGTAGATGGAGAAGAAGCCCATGAAGAAGAGAGCAGCGATGAGGATCACGACGATCACTGCCATGGCTGGACTTATCTTGCCGTAGCTATACACTTCATTTCTCTGGTCGGGCTGTCCTTGACCCGCTACTAGCTCCGCCGCTGATAATATACACAAAAAAATAAGCGGGAAAGCGTGATCAGATCTTCTCATGGTTCTTTGTACCACAAATGTTTTTTTTCTCTTTTGGTTTCTGAATTTGCTGTTTGGTTAGAGAAGAAGACAGTGAGTTTATTCTTATAGCGACGAAGGGATGTGTTACAACAATGATGTCAGCAACTGGTTCATCCCTGAGTTCCACGTGGCATTAAGAAGCTTCGTCCATTCAATGAAATACATGACTTCTTTAGTTGAGTTTTATTCGTATAATCAAATCATATATTGATGTGAAACATGCAACATAGCCGGTGCATTATGATTTGTGAGAACCAAACGCTTTCTTTTAGTTTGTTACTTTCCTTTTCTTATTCATGGAACTCAACTATTCATAGCAAACTAGCACATTTTTCGGTATTATGTAAAATAAATTACTGTTGATGCTTAACATAACATTTTAACCTACATGTAATGATTTTAATCATTTGAAGAATTAACTATATTCTTTTCATTTTATTGGATGTCGCAGAATGAACTTCTTTGTTTAGTGTGAAAAGTTTCAACTTTCAACATATAGAATCTCTTTTATATTGAGATGCCAGAATAAAGACTCGTTTTCATAAATTATTGGTGTTCCCTTATAGAAAGCTTTTTCCATTTAGATTTCTTGACGCGTATCTTGTAGTTTTGAAAGAGCCAGGAATCTACTTGCCACTCAAGTAAAAGAAATGAAAAGAGACTTTAAGAGACGACAAAGCTACTGATGAATCGGGTTCCACGGTTAAATAGAATAGACACGAAAATTTATAGGCCATGAGCAAGTTATGCCTTCACCAAATAGTATTTTTGTCTTTTTCAATAAAAGAAATAGATTATACCACAAAAGCTCGATGTGGTTGGTGTTGGCTTTATTTATGGGTCATACTTCTCATGATGGGTCGAACAAGAAGCGCTGACTTGAAATTTAAACTAAATTATTTTAGACTGAGTCGCCAACAGGGACTTTCATCAAGAAGTGAAGACAGAATGCATCTCTTACTACCAGTCGAGAAACTTAACTACATACGTGTTTGTGACAATCTTGATATCCTCTGAAAAAAAGAAACCTTTTTCCTTGAAAATCAAATGAGTTATGTGAAGCTGAATGCTTTTAATTGACTATGTCCCTCGTGTTCAAACCCTAAACAAGAATGTTTGATTTAATATTAATACGCTGAGATAGACGACGCATATTTAGCAACTTCATCTTTTTGCTTGGTACATGTGGGCATTATATACTAAATCCTATAATCTTTAGTGTTGTTTAAATTCTTTAACCACATTCTACATTTGTATTAATGTATGTTAAACTCTCTTTCATGGTAGAAGAGCATCGTTTATTTTTTTTTATAAATTAATTTAGTAAAACTTCATATACTCTCTAAATTAGTGGACTAACATTATAAAATCGCTATTCTCTAAGGAAACGGAGACAACAAAGGTTCCAAACTTCTTTGACCATCATCATATATTATTACATATATTTTTTGAATTTTTTGAAGTTCATCAGTATATTGAGTTTTACGTTAAACACTCTATATACTGAAGCTTATACTTTTTAGTGTTGTTTTAAAATTTCTAACCACATTCTACATTTGTATTAATGTATGTTTAACTCTCTTTCGTGGTACATGAGAATCATTATAATTTTTTTATCAATTAATTTATTAAAATTTTATAATACTCGCTAAATCGGTGGAATAACCACTATAAAATCGCTAATTTCTTGAAAAACGGAGACAATGAAGGCTCCAAACATAATTGAAAATCATCATATGTTAGTGCAGGATGCAACTATGCATTAAAACAATATTGTCATATTTTTCGAAATTTTCTCAAAATCTATGTGTTAACCAACCCCCTATGAATATATTGAGTTTTTGGAGAATGCTTTATATACTGGAGCCTATATTATTTAGTGTTGTTTTAAAATTTTTAATCACATTCTACATATGTATTAATGTATGCTAAACTCTCTTTCATGGTACATGAGCATCGTTCAATTTTCTTTATAATTTAATTTAGTAAAATTTCATATACTCCATAAATTAGTGGACTAACCATTATAAAATCGATATTCTCTAGAGAAATGGAGACAACAAAAGTTTCAAACCTCTTTGACCATCATCATATATTGTACAAGAGGCAACTATGCATTAAAGCAATATTGTTATATTTTTTGAATTTTTCTCAAAATCTATGTGTTAACGTTAAACGCCTTACGAAAATATTGAGTTTTACGATAAACGCTCTATATACTAAAGCTTAAACTTTTTAGTGTTGTTTTAAAATTTCTAACCACATTCTACATTTGTATTAATGTATGTTAAACTCTCTTTCGTGGTATATGAGAATCTTTATAATTTTTTTTTATCAATTAATATAGTAAAACTTTATAATACTCCCTAAACCGGTGGAATAACCACTATAAAATCACTAATTTCTTGAAAAACAGAGACAACGAAGGTTCCAAACCTATTTGAACATCATCATATGTTAGTGCAGGATGCAACTATGCATTAAAGCAACATTGTTATATTTTTTGAATTTTTCTCAAAATCTATTTGTTAACTAACTCCTACGAAAATATTGAGTTTTACGTTAAACGCTCTATATAATGAAGCTTATACTTTTTAGTGCTGTTTTAACAATTTTAGCCACATTCTAAATTTGTATTAATGTATGTTAAACGCTCTTTTGTGGTATATGAAAATAGTTATAATTTTTTTATCAATTAATTTAGTAAAACTTTATAATACTCTTTAAATGGATGGAATAACCACTATAAAATCGCTAATTTCTTTAAAAACAGAGACAACGAAGGCTCCAAACCTATTTGAACATCATCATATCTTCGTGCAGGATGCAACTATACATTAAAACAATAATGTCATATTTTTCAAAATTTTATCAAAATCTATGTGATAACCCCCCCTACGAAAATATTGAGTTTTTGGTAAATGCTTGATATACTGAAACATATAATCTTTAGTGTTGTTTTAAAATTTCTAACCACATTATATATTTGTATTAATGTATGCTAAACTCTCTTTAACGGTACATGAGCATCGTTCAATTTTTTTAGAAATTAATTTAGTAAAACTTTATATACTCCCTAAATTAGGGGACTAACCATTATAAAATCGTTATTCTCTAGAGAAATGGAGACAACAAAGGTTCCAAACCTCTTTGATCATCATCATATATTAGTACATGACGTAACTATGCATTAAAGCAATATTGTTATATTTTTTGATTTTTTTCTCAAAATCTATGTGTTAACCCTACGAAAATATTGAGTTTTACGTTAAACGCTCTATATAATGAAACTTATATTTTTAGTGCTGTTTTAAATTTTCTAACCACATTCTCCATTTGTATTGATGTATGTTAAACTCTCTTTCGTGGTATATGGGAATCGTTATAAATTTTTTTATCAATTAATTTAGTAAAACTTTATAATACTCCCTAAATCGGTGGAATAACCACTAACGCTAATTTCTTGAAAAATGGAGACATCGAAGGCTCCAGACCTATTTGACATCATCATATGTTAGTACATGATGCAACTATACATTAAAACAAGAACAATTCTCCTAAATAGACCATTTTCAAGTTTTGATCACAAAAATAGACCACAAGGAGGAAAATGACCAAAATGTTTATTTTAATAGGTAAAAAGACTACAATACCTAGATCTATAAAAAAATAAAAAAATAAAAAAATAAAAAATAAAAAAAAATAAAAAAACAATGATTTTTTTTATAGTTTTAGATTATATGTTTTCAAATTCGAACTTTTTTATAAAAAAAATTTTCAAATATTTTTTTTTGAATTTTGTTTATTTTTTTTCAATTTTTTTTATTTTAATTCTAAAATACTTTTTGAAACTATTTTTAAAATTTTTATTATCAAATTTTTAATATTTATTTTTTATTTTATAAAATTTTAAATCTCAATCTCAAATCCCTACCCCTTAACTCTAAACCCTAAGGTTTGGATTAGTTAACCCTAGTGGTATAAGTGTACATTTACCTCTTTAATAAAACATTTTGGTCATTTTGATCCTTAGAGTCTTTATTTGTGACATTAACTTTTTTAGTGCTTTCCTAGGGTATTTCCCTTAAAACAATATTGTCTTATTTTTCGAATTTTTTTCAAAATCTATGTGTTAAGCCCCTTCGAAAATATTGAGTTTTTGGTAAATGCTTGATATACTAAAACATATAATCTTTTGTGTTGTTTTAAAATTTCTAACTACATTCTACATTTGTATTAATGAATGCTAAACTCTCTTTCAAGGTACATGAGTATCATTCAATTTTTCTTATAAATTAATTCAGTAAAACTTCATATACTCCCTAAATTGTTGGACTAACCATTATAAAATCATTATTCTGTAGAGAAATGGAGACAACAAAGATTCCAAACCTCTTTGATCATCATCATATATTAGTACATGAGGCAACTATGCATTAAAACAATATTGTTATATTTTTCGAAATTTTCTCAAAATCTATATTTGGTTTTTGTTAAATGCTTTATATACTGAAGCCTATAATATTTAGCATTGTTTTAAAAATTTTAAGCACATTCTACATTTGTATTAACGTAAGCTAAACTCTCTTTTACGGTACATTAGCATCGTTCAATTTTTTTTATAATTAATTTAGTAAAACTTCATATACTCCCTAAATTAGTGGACTAACCATTATAAAATCGCTATTCTCTAGAGAAAAGGAGACAACAAAGGTTTCAAACCTCTTTGGCCATCATCATTTATTAGTACATGAGACAACTATGCATTAAAGCAATATTGTTATATTTTTTGAATTTTTCTCAAAATCTATGTATTAACCCCTACAAAAATATTGATTTTACGTTGAACGCTCTATATACTGAAGCTTATACTTTTTAGTGCTGTATTAAAATTTTTAACCACATTCTACATTTGTATTAATGTATGTTAAACTATCTTTCGTGGTATATGAGAATCGTTATAACTTTCTTATCAATTAATTTAGTAAAACGTTATATTATTCCCTAAATCGGTGGAATAACCACTATAAATCGCTAATTTCTTGAAAAACAGAGACAACGAAGGCTCCAAACCTATTTGAACATCATCATATGTTAGTGCAGAATGCAACTATGCATTAAAATAATATTTTTATATTTTTTGAAATTTTCTTAAAATCTATGTGTTAACCCCTACAAAAATATCAAGTTTTACGTTAAACGTTCTATATACTAAAGCTTATATTTTTTAGTGTTGTTTTAAATTTTGCAACCACATTCTTCATTTGTATTGATGTATGTTAAACTCTATTTCGTGGCATATGAGAATCGTTATAATTCTTTTATCAATTAATTTAGTAAAACTTTATAATACTCCCTAAATCGGTGGACTAACCACTATAAAATCGCTAATTTCTTGAAAAATGGAGACATTGAAGGCTCAAAACCTATTTGAACATCATCATATGTTAGTGCAGAATGCAACTATGCATTAAAACAATATTGTCATTTTTTTAAATTTTCTCAAAATCTATATGTTAACCCCTAAGAAAATATTGAGTTTTACGTTAAACGCTCTATATACAGAAGCTTATATTTTTTAGAGTTGTTCTAAATTTTCTAACCACATTCTAAATTTGTATTAATGTATGTTAAACTCTCTTTCATGGTACATGGGGATCGTTATAACTTTTTTTATCAATTAATTTAGTAAAACCTTATAATACTCCCTAAATCGATGGAATAACCACTATAAAATCGCTAATTTCTTTAAAAACTGAGACAACGAAGGCTCCAAACCTCTTTGAACATCATCATATATTAGCACCAAGGCAAATATGCATTAAAGCAATATTTTTATTTTTTTTGAATTTTTCTCAAAATCTATGTGTTAACCCCTACGAAAAATTTGAGTTTTACGTTAAACGCTCTACATACTGAAGCTTATACTTTTTAGTGTTGTTTTAAAATTTCTAACACATTCTACATTTGTATTAATGTATGTTAAACTCTATTTCGTGGTATATGAGAATCTTTATAATTTTTTTATCAATAAATTTAGTAAAACTTTATATTACTCCCTAAATCGGTGGAATAACCACTATAAAATCACTAATTTACTGAAAAACAGAGACAGAGAAGGCTCCAAACCTATTTGAATATCATCACAAGTTAGTACAAAGTGCAACTATGCATTAAAACAATATTGTCATATTTTTTGAAATTTTCTCAAAGTCTATGTGTTAACAATCCCAACGAAAATTTTGAGTTTTACGTTAAACGCTCTACATACTGAAGCTTATACTTTTTACTGTTGTTTTAAAATTTCTAACCACATTCTACATTTGTAATAATGTATGTTAAACTCTCTTTCGTGGTATATGGGAATCGTTATAATCTTTTTATCAATTAATTTAGTAAAACTTTATAATACTCTAAATCGATTGGACTAACCACTATAAAATCGCTAATTTCTTGAAAAATGGAGACATTGAAGGCTCCAAACCTATTTGAACATCATCATATGTTAGTGCAGGATGCAACTATGCATTAAAACAATATTGTCATTTTTTTAAATTTTCTCAAAATCTATATGTTAACCTCTAAGAAAATATTGAGTTTTACGTTAAACGCTCTATATACAGAAGCTTATATTTTTAGAGTTGTTCTAAATTTTCTAACCACATTCTAAATTTGTATTAATGTATGTTAAACTCTCTTTCGTGGTATATGAGAATCGTTATAACTTTTTTATCAATTAATTTAGTAAAACCTTATAATACTCCCTAAATTAGTGGACTAACCACTATAAAATCGCTAATTTCTTTAAAAACTGAGACAACGAAGGCTCCAAACCTCTTTGAACATCATCATATATTAGTACAGAAGGCAAATATGCATTAAAGCAATATTTTTAGATTTTTGAATTTTTCTCAAAATCTATGTGTTAACAATCCCAACGAAAATTTTGAGTTTTACGTTAAGCGCTCTACATCTTGAAGCTTATACTTTTACTGTTGTTTTAAAATTTCTAACCACATTCTACATTTGTAATAATGTATGTTAAACTCTCTTTCGTGGTATATGGGAATCGTGATAATCTTTTTATCAATTAATTTAGTAAAACTTTATAATACTCCTAAATCGATTGGACTAACCACTATCAAATCGCTAATTTCTTGAAAAATGGAGACATTGAAGGCTCCAAACCTATTTGAACATCATCATATGTTAGTGCAGGATGCAACTATGCATTAAAACAATATTGTCATTTTTTAAATTTTTCAAAATCTATATGTTAACCTCTAAGAAAATATTGAGTTTTCGTTAAGCGCTCTATATCTGAGAAGCTTATATTTTTAGAGTTGTTCTAAATTTTCTAACCACATTCTAAATTTGTATTAATGTATGTTAAACTCTCTTTCGTGGTACATGGGGATCGTTATAACTTTTTTTATCAATTAATTTAGTAAAACCTTATAATACTCCCTAAATCGATGGAATAACCACTATAAAATCGCTAATTTCTTTAAAAACTGAGACAACGAAGGCTCCAAACCTCTTTGAACATCATCATATATTAGTACAGAAGGCAAATATGCATTAAAGCAATATTTTTAGATTTTTTGAATTTTTCTCAAAATCTATGTGTTAACCCCTACGAAAAATTTGAGTTTTACGTTAAACGCCCTACATACTGAAGCTTATACTTTTTAGTGTTGTTTTAAAATTTCTAACACATTCTACATTTGTATTAATGTATGTTAAACTCTATTTTGTGGTATATGAGAATCTTTATAATTTTTTTATCAATAAATTTAGTAAAACTTTATATTACTCCCTAAATCGGTGGAATAACCACTATAAAATCGCTAATTTACTGAAAAACAGAGACAGGGAAGGCTCCAAACCTATTTGAATATCATCACAAGTTAGTGCAAAGTGCAACTATGCATTAAAACAATATTGTCATATTTTTTTGAAATTTTCTCAAAGTCTATGTGTTAACAATCCCAACGAAAATTTGAGTTTTCGTTAAACTCTCTACATCTTGAAGCTTATACTTTTACTGTTGTTTTAAAATTTCTAACCACATTCTACATTTGTAATAATGTATGTTAAACTCTCTTTCGTGGTATATGGGAATCGTTATAATCTTTTTATCAATTAATTTTGTAAAACTTTATAATACTCCTAAATCGATTGGAATAACCACTATAAAATCGCTAATTTCTTGAAAAATGGAGACATCAACGACTCCAAACCTATTTGAACATCATCATATGTTAGTGCAGGATGCAACTATACATTAAAACAATATTGTCTTATTTTTGAAATTTTCTCAAAGTGTATGCCCCTTGAAAATATTGAGTTTTTTTGTTTTTGTAAATGCTTGATATACTGAAACATATAATCTTTAGTGTTGTTTTAAAATTTCTAACTACATTCTACATTTGTATTAACGTATGCTAAACTCTGTTTCATGGTACATGAGCATCGTTCAATTTTTTTTTTTATAAATTAATTCTGCAAAACTTCATATACTCTCTAAATTACTGGACTAACCATTATAAAATCGCTATTCTCTAGAGAAATGAAGACAACAAAGATTTCAAACCTCTTTGATCATCATCATATATTAGTACCGGAGGCAAACTATTCATTAAAACAATATTGTCATATTTTTTGAAATTTTCTCAAAATCCCCTATAAATATATTGAGTTTTTGGTAAATGATTTATATACTTAAGCCTATAATATTTAGTGTTGTTTTAAAACTTTTAACCACATTCTAAATTTGTATTAATGTATGCTAAACTCTCTTTCATGATACATTAGCATCGTTCAATTTTGTTTATAATTAATTTAGTAAAATTTCATATAATCCATAAATTAGTGGACTAACCATTATAAAATCGCTATTCTCTAGAGAAATGAAGACAACAAAGGTTCCAAACCTCTTTGGCCATCATCATATATTAGTACATGAGGCAACTATGCATTAAAGAAATATTATTATATATTTTGAATTTTTCTCAAAATCTGTGTTAACTAACATCTGAAAATATTGAGTTTTCGTTAAGCGCTCTATATCTGAGAAGCTTATATTTTTTAGAGTTGTTCTAAATTTTCTAACCACATTCTAAATTTGTATTAATGTATGTTAAACTCTCTTTCATGGTACATGGGGATCGTTATAACTTTTTTATCAATTAATTTAGTAAAACCTTATAATACTCCCTAAATCGTGGAATAACCACTATAAAATCGCTAATTTCTTTAAAACTGAGACAACGAAGGCTCAAAACCTATTTGAACATCATCATATATTAGTACAGAGGCAAATATGCATTAAAGCAATATTTTTAGATTTTTGAATTTTTCTCAAAATCTATGTGTTAACCCTACGAAAAATTTGAGTTTTCGTTAAGCGCTCTATATCTGAGAAGCTTATATTTTTTAGAGTTGTTCTAAATTTTCTAACCACATTCTACATTTGTATTAATGTATGTTAAACTCTATTTTGTGGTATATGAGAATCTTTATAATTTTTTATCAATAAATTTAGTAAAACTTTATATTACTCCCTAAATCGATTGGAATAACCACTATAAAATCGCTAATTTACTGAAAAACAGAGACAGGGAAGGCTCCAAACCTATTTGAATATCATCACAAGTTAGTGCAAAGTGCAACTATGCATTAAAACAATATTGTCATATTTTTGAATTTTTCTCAAAATCTATGTGTTAACAATCCCAACGAAAATTTGAGTTTTACGTTAAACTCTCTACATCTTGAAGCTTATACTTTTACTGTTGTTTTAAAATTTCTAACCACATTCTACATTTGTAATAATGTATGTTAAACTCTCTTTCGTGGTATATGGGAATCGTTATAATCTTTTTATCAATTAATTTTGTAAAACTTTATAATACTCCTAAATCGATGGAATAACCACTATAAAATCGCTAATTTCTTGAAAAATGGAGACATCAACGACTCCAAACCTATTTGAACATCATCATATGTTAGTGCAGGATGCAACTATACATTAAAACAATATTGTCTTATTTTTCGAAATTTTCTCAAAGTGTATGCCCCCTTCGAAAATATTGAGTTTTTTTTTTGTTTTTGTAAATGCTTGATATACTGAAACATATAATCTTTAGTGTTGTTTTAAAATTTCTAACTACATTCTACATTTGTATTAGCATTATGCTAAACTCTCTTTCATGGTACATGAGCATCGTTCAATTTTTTTATAAATTAATTTAGTAAAACTTTATAATACTCCTAAATCGATTGGACTAACCATTATAAAATCGCTATTCTCTAGAGAAATGAAGACAACAAAGATTTCAAACCTCTTTGATCATCATCATATATTAGTACAGGAGGCAACTATTCATTAAAACAATATTGTCATATTTTTTGAAATTTTCTCAAAATCCCCTATAAATATATTGAGTTTTTGGTAAATGATTTATATACTTAAGCCTATAATATTTAGTGTTGTTTTAAAACTTTTAACCACATTCTAAATTTGTATTAATGTATGCTAAACTCTCTTTCATGATACATTAGCATCGTTCAATTTTGTTTATAATTAATTTAGTAAAATTTCATATAATCCATAAATTAGTGGACTAACCATTATAAAATCGCTATTCTCTAGAGAAATGAAGACAACAAAGGTTCCAAACCTCTTTGGCCATCATCATATATTAGTACATGAGGCAACTATGCATTAAAGAAATATTATTATATATTTTGAATTTTTCTCAAAATCTGTGTTAACTAACATCTGAAAATATTGAGTTTTCGTTAAGCGCTCTATATCTTGAAGCTTATACTTTTTAGTGTTATTTTAAAATTTCTAACCACATTCTCATATGTATTAATGTATGTTAAACTCTCTTTCGTGGTATATCGAAATCGCTACAATTTTTTATCGATTAATTTATAAAACTTTGTAATATTCCCTAAATCGATGGAATAACCACTATAAAATCGCTAATTCCTTTAAAAACGGAGACAACGAAGGCTCAAAACCTATTTGAACATCATCATATGTTAGTGCAAGATGAAACTATACATTAAAACAATATTGTCATATTTTTCGAATTTTTTCAAAATATATGTGTTAACCCCCCCTTCGAAAATATTGAGTTTTTGGTAAATGATTGATATACTAAAACATATAATCTTTAGTGTTGTTTTAAAATTTCTAACCACATTCTATATTTGTATTAATGTATGCTAAACTCTCTTTCAAGGTACATGAGCATCGATGGAATAATCACTATAAAATCGTTAATTTCTTTTAAAACAGAGACAACGAAGGCTCAAAACCTATTTGAACATCATCATATGTTAGTACAGGATGAAACTATACATTAAAACAATATTGTCTTATTTAACAAAATTTTCTCAAAATCTATGTGTTAACCCCCTTCAAAAATAATGAGTTTTTGGTAAATGCTTGATATACTGAAACATATAATCTTTAGTGTTGTTTTAAAATTTTTAACTACATTCTTCATTTGTATTAACGTATGCTAAACTCTCTTTCATGATACATGACCATCGTTCAATTTTTTTTTTATAAATTAATTCTGTAAAACTTCATATACTCCCTAAATTAATGGACTAACCATTATAAAATCGTTATTCTCTGGAGAAATGGAGACAACAAAGATTCCAAACCTCTTTGATCATCATCATATATTAGTACAGGAGGCAACTATGCATTAAAACAGTATTGTCATATTTTTCGATATTTTCTCAAAAATCTATGTGTTAACCCCCTACGAAAATATTGTGTTTTACGTTAAACGATTTATATACTGAAGCTTATACTTTTTAGTGTTGTTTTAAATTTTCTAACCACATTCTCCATTGGTATTAATGTACGTTAAACTCTCTTTCGTGGTATATGAGAATCGTTATAACTTTTTTATCAATTAATTTAGTAAAACTTTATATTACTCATTAAATCCGTGGAATAACCACTATAAAATCGCTAATTTCTTGAAAAAACGGAGACAGCGAAGGCTCCAAACCTATTTGAACATCATCATACATTAGTGCAGGATGCAACTATGCATTAAAACAATATTGTCATATTTTTTGAATTTTTCTCAAAATCTATGTGTTAAACCCCTACGAAAATATTGAGTTTTCGTTAAAGCTCTATATACTGAAGCTTATACTTTTTAGTGTTGTTCTAAATTTTCTAACCACATTTTACATTTGTATTAATGTATGTTAAACTCTCTTTAGTGGTATATGAGAATCGTTATAACTTTTTATCAATTAATTTAGTAAAACTTTATATTACTCATTAAATCCGTGGAATAACCACTATAAAATCGCTAATTTCTTGAAAAAACGGAGACAGCGAAGGCTCCAAACCTATTTGAACATCATCATACATTAGTGCAGGATGCAACTATGCATTAAAACAATATTGTCATATTTTTTGAATTTTTCTCAAAATCTATGTGTTAAACCCCTACGAAAATATTGAGTTTTACGTTAAACGCTCTATATACTGAAGCTTATACTTTTTAGTGTTGTTCTAAATTTTCTAACCACATTTTACATTTGTATTAATGTATGTTAAACTCTCTTTCGTGATATATGGGGATCGTTATAATTTTTTTATCAATTAATTTAATAAAACTTTATAATACTCTATAAATCGATGGAATAACCACTATAAAATCGCTAATTTCTTTAAAAACAGAGACAACAAAAGCTCAAAACCTATTTGAACATCATCATATATTAGTGCAAGATGAAACTTTACATTAAAACAATATTGTCTTATTTTTTGATTTTTTTTCAAAATCTATGTGTAACCCCCTTCAAAAATATTGAGTTTTTAGTAAATGCTTGATATACTGAAACATATAATCTTTAGTATTGTTTTAAAATTTCTAACTACATTCTACATTTGTATTAACGTATGTTAAACTCTCTTTCATGGTACATGACCATCGTTCTATTTTGTTTATAAATTAATTCTGTAAAACTTCATATACTCTCTAAATTAGTGGACTAACCATTATAAAATCGTTATTCTCTGGAGAAATAAAGACAACAAAGATTCAAAACATCTTTGATCATCATCATATATTAGTACAGGAGGCAATTATGCATTAAAACAATATTGTCATATTTTTCGATATTTTCTCAAAATCTATGTGTTAACCCCTACGAAAATATTGAGTTTTACGGTAAACGATCTATATACCGAAGCTTATACTTTTTAGTGTTGTTTTAAAATTTCTAACCACATTCTAATACGTATTAATGTATGTTAAACCCTCTTTCGTGGTATATGAAATCGCTACAATTTTTATCGATTAATTTATAAAACTTTGTAATACTCCTAAATCGATGGAATAACCACTATAAAATCGCTAATTCCTTTAAAAACGGAGACAACGAAGGATCAAAACCTATTTGAACATCATCATACATTAGTGCAGGATGCAACTATGCATTAAAACAATATTGTCATATTTTTTGAATTTTTCTCAAAATCTATGTGTTAAACCCCTACGAAAATATTGAGTTTTACGTTAAACGCTCTATATACTGAAGCTTATACTTTTTAGTGTTGTTCTAAATTTTCTAACCACATTTTACATTTGTATTAATGTATGCTAAACTCTCTTTCAAGCTACATGAGCATCGTTCAATTTTTTTTATAAATTAATTCTGTAAAATTTCATATACTCCCTATATTAGTGGACTAACCATTATAAAATCGCTATTCTCTAGAGAAATGGAGTCAACAAAGATTCCAAACCTCTTTGACCATCATCATATATTAGTACATGAGGCAACTATGCATTAAAGAAATATTATTATATATTTTGAATTTTTTCAAAATCTGTGTTAACTAACACATACGAAAATATTGAGTTTTACGTTAAACGCTCTCTGTACTGAAGCTTATACTTTTTAGTGTTATTTTAAAATTTCTAACCACATTCTCATATGTATTAATGTATGTTAAACTCTCTTTCGTGGTATATCGAAATCGCTACAATTTTTATCGATTAATTTATAAAACTTTGTAATACTCCCTAAATCGATGGAATAACCACTATAAAATCGCTAATTCCTTTAAAAACGGAGACAACGAAGGCTCAAAACCTATTTGAACATCATCATATGTTAGTGCAAGATGAAACTATACATTAAAACAATATTGTCATATTTTTCGAATTTTTTCAAAATATATGTGTTAACCCCCCCTTCGAAAATATTGAGTTTTTGGTAAATGATTGATATACTAAAACATATAATCTTTAGTGTTGTTTTAAAATTTCTAACCACATTCTATATTTGTATTAATGTATGCTAAACTCTCTTTCAAGGTACATGAGCATCGTTCAATTTTTTTTATAAATTAATTCTGTAAAACTTCATATACTCCCTATATTAGTGGACTAACCATTATAAAATCGCTATTCTCTAGAGAAATGGAGTCAACAAAGATTCCAAACCTCTTTGACCATCATCATATATTAGTACATGAGGCAACTATGCATTAAAGAAATATTATTATATATTTTGAATTTTTTTCAAAATCTGTGTTAACTAACACATACGAAAATATTGAGTTTTACGCTAAACGCCTCCCAGATGAAGCTTATACTTTTTAGTGTTATTTTAAAATTTCTAACCACATTCTCATATGTATTAATGTATGCTAAACTCTCTTTCGTGGTATATCGAATCGCTACAATTTTTATCGACATTTATAAAACTTAATAATTCTCCTAAATCGATGGAATAACCACTATAAAATCGCTAATTCCTTTAAAAAACGGTGACAACGAAGGCTCAAAACCTATTTGAACATCATCATATGTTAGTGCAAGATGAAACTATACATTAAAACAATATTGTCATATTTTTCGAATTTTTTTCAAAATCTATGTGTTAACCCCCTTCGAAAATATTGAATTTTTGGTAAATGATTGATATACTAAAACATATAATATTTATTGTTGTTTTAAAATTTCTAACTACATTCTACATTTGTATTAATGTATGCTAAACTCTCTTTCAAGGTACATGAGCATCGTTCAATTTTTTTTATAAATTAATTCTGTAAAACTTCATATACTCCCTATATTAGTGGACTAACCATTATAAAATCGCTATTCTCTAGAGAAATGGAGGCAACAAAGGTTCCAAACCTCTTTGATCATCATCATATATTAGTACATGAGGTAATTATGAATTAAAGCAATATTGTTATAGTTTTCGAATTTTTCTCAAAATATATGTGTTAACCCATGCGAAAATATTGAGTTTTACGTTAAACGTTCTATATACTGATGCTTATACTTTTTAGTGTTGTTTTAAAATTTATAACCACATTATACATTTGTATTAATGTACGTTAAACTCTCTTTCGTGGCATATGAGAATCGTTATAATTTTTGTATCAATTAATTTAGTAAAACTGTATAATACTCCATAAATCAATGGAATAACCACTCTAAAATCGTTAATTTCTTTAATAACAGAGACAACGAAGGCTCAAAACCTATTTGAACATCATCATATGTTAGTGCAGGATGAAACTATACATTAAAACAATATTATCTTATTTTTTGAAATTTTCACAAAATCTATGTGTTAACCACCCTCTTCAAAAATAATGAGTTTTTGGTAAATGCTTGATATACTGAAACATATAATCTTTAGTGTTGTTTTAAAATTTTTAATTACATTCTTCATTTGTATTAACGTATGCTAAACTCTCTTTCATGATACATGACCATCGTTCAATTTTTTTTATAAATTAATTCTGTAAAACTTCATATACTCCCTAAATTAATGGACTAACCATTATAAAATCATTATTCTCTGGAGAAATGGAGAAAACAAAGATTCCAAACCTCTTTGATCATCATCATATATTAGTACAGGAGGCAACTATGCATTAAAACAATATTGTCATATTTTTGATATTTTTTCAAAATCTATGTGTAACCCCTTCAAAAATATTGAGTTTTCGTTAAGCGATTTATATCTTGAAGCTTATACTTTTTAGTGTTGTTTTAAATTTCTAACCACATTCTCCATTGGTATTAATGTACGTTAAACTCTCTTTCGTGGTATATGAGAATCGTTATAACTTTTTTATCAATTAATTTAGTAAAACTTTATATTACTCCTTAAATCCGTGGAATAACCAGTATAAAATCGCTAATTTCTTGAAAAACGGAGACAGCGAAGGCTCCAAACCTATTTGAACATCATCATACATTAGTGCAGGATGCAACTATGCATTAAAACAATATTGTCATATTTTTTGAATTTTTCTTAAAATCTATGTGTTAAACCCCTACGAAAATATTGAGTTTTACGTTAAACGCTCTATATACTGAAGCTTATACTTTTTAGTGTTGTTCTAAATTTTCTAACCACATTTTACATTTGTATTAATGTATGTTAAACTCTCTTTAGTGGTATATGAGAATCGTTATAATTTTTTATCAATTAATTTAATAAAACTTTATAATACTCCTAAATCGATGGAATAACCACTATAAAATCGTTAATTTCTTTAAAACAGAGACAACAAAAGCTCAAAACATATTTGAACATCATCATATGTTAGTGCAAGATGAAACTATACATTAAAACAATATTGTCTTATTTTTTGAATTTTTTTCAAAATCTATGTGTAACCCCCTTCAAAAATATTGAGTTTTTAGTAAATGCTTGATATACTGAAACATATAATCTTTAGTATTGTTTTAAAATTTCTAACTACATTCTACATTTGTATTAACGTATGCTAAACTCTCTTTCATGGTACATGACCATCGTTCAATTTTGTTTATAAATTAATTCTGTAAAACTTCATATACTCTCTAAATTAGTGGACTAACCATTATAAAATCGTTTTTCTCTGGAGAAATAAAGATAACAAAGATTCCAAACCTCTTTGATCATCATCATATATTAGTACAGGAGGCAACTATGCATTAAAACAATATTGTCATATTTTTCGATATTTTCTCAAAATCTATGTGTTAACCTTACGAAAATATTGAGTTTTCGTTAAGCGCTCTATATCTTGAAGCTTATACTTTTTAGTGTTGTTTTAAAATTTCTAACCACATTCTCATATGTATTAATGTATGTTAAACTCTCTTTCGTGGTATATCGAATCGCTACAATTTTTATCGATTAATTTATAAAACTTTGTAATACTCCCTAAATCGATGGAATAACCACTATAAAATCGCTAATTCCTTTAAAAGCGGAGACAACGAAGGCTCCAAACCTATTTGAACATCATCATACATTAGTGCAGGATGCAACTATGCATTAAAACAATATTGTCATATTTTTGAATTTTTCTTAAAATCTATGTGTTAACCCTACGAAAATATTGAGTTTTCGTTAAGCGCTCTATATCTGAAGCTTATACTTTTTAGTGTTGTTCTAAATTTTCTAACCACATTTTACATTTGTATTAATGTATGTTAAACTCTCTTTCATGATATATGGGGATCGTTATAATTTTTTATCAATTAATTTAATAAAACTTTATAATACTCCTAAATCGATGGAATAACCACTATAAAATCGCTAATTTCTTTAAAACAGAGACAACAAAGCTCAAAACATATTTGAACATCATCATATGTTAGTGCAAGATGAAACTATACATTAAAACAATATTGTCTTATTTTTTGAATTTTTTCAAAATCTATGTGTAACCCCTTCAAAAATATTGAGTTTTAGTAAATGCTTGATATCTGAAACATATAATCTTTAGTATTGTTTTAAAATTTCTAACTACATTCTACATTTGTATTAGCATTATGCTAAACTCTCTTTCATGGTACATGACCATCGTTCAATTTTGTTTATAAATTAATTCTGTAAAACTTCATATACTCTCTAAATTAGTGGACTAACCATTATAAAATCGTTTTTCTCTGGAGAAATAAAGATAACAAAGATTCCAAACCTCTTTGATCATCATCATATATTAGTACAGGAGGCAACTATGCATTAAAACAATATTGTCATATTTTTCGATATTTTCTCAAAATCTATGTGTTAACCCTTACGAAAATATTGAGTTTTCGTTAAGCGCTCTATATACTGAAGCTTATACTTTTTAGTGTTGTTTTAAAATTTCTAACCACATTCTCATATGTATTAATGTATGTTAAACTCTCTTTCGTGGTATATCGAAATCGCTACAATTTTTTATCGATTAATTTATAAAACTTTGTAATACTCCCTAAATCGATGGAATAACCACTATAAAATCGCTAATTCCTTTAAAAACGGAGACAACGAAGGCTCAAAACCTATTTGAACATCATCATATGTTAGTGCAAGATGAAACTATACATTAAAACAATATTGTCATATTTTTCGAATTTTTTCAAAATATATGTGTTAACCCCCCCTTCGAAAATATTGAGTTTTTGGTAAATGATTGATATACTAAAACATATAATCTTTAGTGTTGTTTTAAAATTTCTAACCACATTATATATTTGTATTAATGTATGCTAAACTCTCTTTCAAGGTACATGAGCATCGTTCAATTTTTTTTATAAATTAATTCTGTAAAACTTCATATACTCCCTATATTAGTGGACTAACCATTATAAAATCGTTTTTCTCTGGAGAAATAAAGATAACAAAGATTCCAAACCTCGTTGACCATCATCATATATTAGTACATGAGGCAACTATGCATTGAAGAAATATTATTATATATTTTGAATTTTTTTCAAAATCTGTGTTAACTAACACATACGAAAATATTGAGTTTTACGTTAAACGCTCTCTGTACTGAAGCTTATACTTTTTAGTGTTATTTTAAAATTTCTAACCACATTCTCATATGTATTAATGTATGTTAAACTCTCTTTCGTGGTATATCGAAATCGCTACAATTTTTTATCGATTAATTTATAAAACTTAATAATTCTCCCTAAATCGATGGAATAACCACTATAAAATCGCTAATTCCTTTAAAAACGGTGACAACGATGGCTCAAAACCTATTTGAACATCATCGTATGTTAGTGCAAGATGAAACTATACATTAAAACAATATTGTCATATTTTCGAATTTTTTTCAAAATCTATGTGTTAACCCCCTTCGAAAATATTGAGTTTTTGGTAAATGATTGATTTACTAAAACATATAATATTTATTGTTGTTTTAAAATTTCTAACTACATTCTACATTTGTATTAATGTATGCTAAACTCTCTTTCAAGGTACATGAGCATCGTTCAATTTTTTTTATAAATTAATTCTGTAAAACTTCATATAGTCCCTATATTAGTGGACTAACCATTATAAAATCGCTATTCTCTAGAGAAATAGAGGCAACAAAGGTTACAAACCTCTTTGATCATCATCATATATTAGTACATGAGGTAATTATGCATTAAAACAATATTGTCATATTTTTGATATTTTCTCAAAATATGTGTCAACCCATGCGAAAATATTGAGTTTTACGTTAAACGCTCTATATACTGATGCTTATACTTTTTAGTGTTGTTTTAAAATTTATAACCACATTCTACATTTGTATTAATGTACGTTAAACTCTCTTTCGTGGTATATGAGAATCGTTATAATTTTTTTATCAATTAATTTAGTAAAACTGTATAATACTCCATAAATCAATGGAATTAACCACTATAAAATCGTTAATTTCTTTAAAACAGAGACAACGAGGCTCAAAACCTATTTGAACAGCATCATATGTTAGTGCAGGATGAAACTATACATTAAAACAATATTATCTTATTTTGAAATTTTCTCAAAATCTATGTGTTAACCACCCCCTTCAAAAATAATGAGTTTTTGGTAAATGCTTGATATACTGAAACATATAATCTTTAGTGTTGTTTTAATATTTTTAACTACATTCTTCATTTGTATAAACGTATGCTAAACTCTCTTTCATGATACATGACCATCGTTCAATTTTTTTTATAAATTAATTCTGTAAAACTTCATATACTCCCTAAATTAATGGACTAACCATTATAAAATCGTTATTCTCTTGAGAAATGGAGACAACAAAGATTCCAAACCTCTTTGATCATCATCATATATTAGTACATGAGGCAACTATGCATTAAAACAATATTGTCATATTTTTTTATATTTTCTCAAAAATCTATGTGTTAACCCCCTACGAAAATATTGAGTTTTACGTTAAACGATTTATATACTGAAGCTTATACTTTTTAGTGTTGTTTTAAATTTTCTAACCACATTCTCCATTGGTATTAATGTATGTTAAACTCTCTTTCGTGGTATATGAGAATCGCTATAACTTTTTTATCAATTAATTTAGTAAAACTTTATATTACTCCTTAAATTCGTGGAATAACCACTATAAAATCGCTAATTTCTTGAAAAACGGAGACAACGAAGGCTCCAAACCTATTTGAACATCATCATACATTAGTGCAGGATGCAACTATGCATTAAAACAATATTGTCATATTTTTTGAATTTTTCTCAAAATCTATGTGTTAAACCCCTACGAAAATATTGAGTTTTACATTAAACGCTCTATATACTGAAGCTTATACTTTTTAGTGTTGTTCTAAATTTTCTAACCACATTTTACATTTGTATTAATGTATGTTAAACTCTCTTTAAGTTATATATGGGGATCGTTATAATTTTTTATCAATTAATTTAATAAAACTTTATAATACTCCTAAATCGATGGAATAACCACTATAAAATCGCTAATTTCTTTAAAAACAGAGACAACAAAAGCTCAAAACCTATTTGAACATCATCATATGTTAGTGCAAGATGAAACTATACATTAAAACAATATTGTCTTATTTTTTGAATTTTTTTCAAAATCTATGTGTAACCCCTTCAAAATATTGAGTTTTAGTAAATGCTGATATACTGAAACATATTATCTTTAGTATTGTTTTAAAATTTCTAACTACATTCTACATTTGTATTAATGTATGTTAAACTCTCTTTCATGGTACATGACCATCGTTCAATTTTGTTTATAAATTAATTCTGTAAAACTTCATACACTCTCTAAATTAGTGGACTAACCATTATAAAATCGTTATTTTCTTGAGAAATAAAGACAACAAAGATTCCAAACCTCTTTGATCATCATCATATATTAGTACAGGAGGAAATTATGCATTAAAACAATATTGTCATATTTTTGATATTTTCTCAAAATCTATGTGTTAACCCCTACGAAAATATTGAGTTTTACGTTAAGCGATTTATATACTGAAGCTTATACTTTTTAGTGTTGTTCTAAATTTTCTAACCACATTTTACATTTGTATTAATGTATGTTAAACTCTCTTTAAGTTATATATGGGGATCGTTATAATTTTTTATCAATTAATTTAATAAAACTTTATAATACTCCCTAAATCGATGGAATAACCACTATAAAATCGCTAATTTCTTTAAAAACAGAGACAACAAAAGCTCAAAACCTATTTGAACATCATCATATGTTAGTGCAAGATGAAACTATACATTAAAACAATATTGTCTTATTTTTGAATTTTTTCAAAATCTATGTGTAACCCCTTCAAAATATTGAGTTTTAGTAAATGCTTGATATACTGAAACATATTATCTTTAGTATTGTTTTAAAATTTCTAACTACATTCTACATTTGTATTAGCATTATGTTAAACTCTCTTTCACGGTACATGACCATCGTTCAATTTTGTTTATAAATTAATTCTGTAAAACTTCATACACTCTCTAAATTAGTGGACTAACCATTATAAAATCGTTATTTTCTTGAGAAATAAAGACAACAAAGATTCCAAACCTCTTTGATCATCATCATATATTAGTACAGGAGGAAATTATGCATTAAAACAATATTGTCATATTTTTGATATTTTCTCAAAATCTATGTGTTAACCCTACGAAAATATTGAGTTTTACGGTAAACGATCTATATACCGAAGCTTATACTTTTTAGTGTTGTTTTAAAATTTCTAATCACATTCTCATACGTATTAATGTATGTTAAACTCTCTTTAGTGGTATATCGAAATCGCTACAATTTTTATCGATTAATTTATAAAACTTTGTAATACTCCTAAATCGATGGAATAACCACTATAAAATGCTAATTCCTTTAAAAGCGGAACAACGAAGGCTCAAAACCTATTTGAACATCATCATATGTTAGTGCAAGATGAAACTATACATTAAAACAATATTGTCATATTTTTGAATTTTTTCAAAATATATGTGTTAACCCCCCCTTCGAAAATATTGAGTTTTTGGTAAATGATTGATATACTAAAACATATAATCTTTAGTGTTGTTTTAAAATTTCTAACCACATTCTATATTTGTATTAATGTATGCTAAACTCTCTTTCAAGGTACATGAGCATCGTTCAATTTTTTTTATAAATTAATTCTGTAAAACTTCATATACTCCCTATATTAGTGGACTAACCATTATAAAATCGCTATTCTCTAGAGAAATGGAGTCAACAAAGATTCCAAACCTCTTTGACCATCATCATATATTAGTACATGAGGCAACTATGCAATAAAGAAATATTATTATATATTTTGAATTTTTTTCAAAATCTGTGTTAACTAACACATACGAAAATATTGAGTTTTACGTTAAACGCTCTCTGTACTGAAGCTTATACTTTTTAGTGTTATTTTAAAATTTCTAACCAAATTCTCATATGTATTAATGTATGTTAAACTCTCTTTCGTGGTATAACGAAATCGCTACAATTTTTTATCGATTAATTTATAAAACTTAATAATTCTCCCTAAATCGATGGAATAACCACTATAAAATCGCTAATTCCTTTAAAAAACAGTGACAACGAAGGCTCAAAACGTATTTGAACATCATCATATGTTAGTGCAAGATGAAACTATACATTAAAACAATATTGTCATATTTTTCGAATTTTTTTCAAAATCTATGTGTTAACCCCCTTCGAAAATATTGAATTTTTGGTAAATGATTGATATACTAAAACATATAATATTTATTGTTGTTTTAAAATTTCTAACAACATTCTACATTTGTATTAATGTATGCTAAACTCTCTTTCAAGGTACATGAGCATCGCTCAATTTTTTTATAAATTAATTCGTAAAACTTCATATAGTCCCTATATTAGTGGACTAACCATTATAAAATCGCTATTCTCTGAGAAATGGAGGCAACAAAGGTTCCAAACCTCTTTGATCATCATCATATATTAGTACATGAGGTAATTATGCATTAAAGCAATATTGTTATAGTTTTCAAATTTTTCTCAAAATATATGTGTTAACCCTACGAAAATATTGAGTTTTTGGTAAATGCTTGATATACTGAAACATATAATCTTTAGTGTTGTTTTAAATTTTCTAACCACATTCTATATTTGTATTAATGTATGCTAAACTCTCTTTCGTGGTATATGAGAATCGCTATAACTTTTTATCAATTAATTTAGTAAAACTTTATATTACTCCTTAAATTAGGTGGAATAACCACTATAAAATCGCTAATTTCTTTAAAACAGAGACAACAAAGGCTCCAAACCTATTTGAACATCATCATATGTTAGTACAGGATGAAACTATACATTAAAACAATATTGTCATATTTTTGAATTTTTCAAAATCTATGTGTTAACCCCTGAAAATATTGAGTTTTTGGTAAATGCTTGATATACTGAAACATATAATCTTTAGTGTTGTTTTAAAATTTCTAATCACATTCTCATACGTATTAATGTATGCTAAACTCTTTCATGGTACATGAGCATCGCTCAATTTTTTTATAAATTAATTTAGTAAAACTTTATATTACTCCTTAAATTAGGTGGAATAACCACTATAAAATCGTTAATTTCTTTAAAACAGAGACAACGAAGGCTCAAAACCTATTTGAACAGCATCATATGTTAGTACAGGATGAAACTATACATTAAAACAATATTGTCATATTTTTGAATTTTTCAAAATATATGTGTTAACCCCTTGAAAATATTGAATTTTTGGTAAATGATTGATATACTAAAACATATAATATTTATTGTTGTTTTAAAATTTCTAACCAAATTCTCATATGTATTAATGTATGTTAAACTCTCTTTAGTGGTATATGAAATCGCTACAATTTTTATCGATTAATTTATAAAACTTAATAATTCTCCTAAATCGATGGAATAACCACTATAAAATGCTAATTCCTTTAAAACAGAGACAACGAAGGCTCAAAACCTATTTGAACATCATCATATGTTAGTGCAAGATGAAACTATACATTAAAACAATATTATCTTAT